>CAWUFW010017878.1:0-244850 GCA_963921515.1 Calotriton arnoldi
ACCAGGGACCACATACCCTCTATTGCGCTTACACAAGTCACAGCAGGACCAGCGACTTCATACCCTCCGCTGCATTTACACAACTCACGGCAGGACCAGGGACTCTACTGCATTAACTCAAATAATGGCAGGACCAGGGACTACTTACCCTCTACTGCACTCACACAACCCCCCCCCCTACTGTACCCGACAAAGGATCAGGGGTAAGTACTCATAACACAGTCTCACATAAGTACCAGGGACCTCTTATACTGGCAGGACAAGGGATATCTAGTCACTTTTCCTGCATAATTTTACAGGAGGAAATATACACAATCCAAACATACCACATACAGGGAACAAAAAGCACTTCCTCCTAATTGCTCCACTTATACAGAAATATTGTACCACAAGCAGTTAGCGTACATGACAATTATACATAACATCTAGTAAAGCATTAATTCCGATGCAATTTGGCAACTCCAAATCCTCGACTCCCCAGTGAGCAACAACTCATCCGAAAATCAAATTCAAATCTGATATATGAAGTACCAGTACCTCACAGTCATAACGGAGTGTCCAGTGCACCCTACATCCAAACTTCACTTCCTTTCGAGGAGCAGAAATGCTGAGAATTGCTCACAAATGCCTTCACGTCACAGTTCTGCTTGTGGCTACCTCACCTCATTGCTCAGGTAAGCACACCACATTGCCATGTCACTCAATACAGCTCCAGCCGCAGCTTGAATGTCCCCCATCGTGCTGCTTGACTACGCTTCAAATGGCCAAAATATACGCGTACATGCTGTGTTACTGAAAGCCGACGAAGAACCTGCAGCATCGCATCAAAACAGACGACTTACTCAGCTCTCAAGGGTTTGCACTGCTGTGGTAACCCTTGACCCGCCACGTCATAATGAAGAGACAGCTAGAAATGCTCCTAGAAAGTCAGCGTTCCAGCCTTGCAATGACACGCTTCCAAGTTCCTGTACGTGACAACGCTCAGAACCTTCTGGAAGATTGAACAGCTGGTAACGCGCTTGAAATCCACGCATACAGTGCAAGGCAGCCTCGCGGCCCATTCATTTGCCGTATCAGACCCACGCATTGCAACGGCAAGGGAACACGCTTCAGCAAGGTATAGGAACACGGGCGCATGTTAAAACTTTACTATGACAGCGCGTCACGCGGGCCCCATAACTAAAATATTGCTGCGGCTCACCAGACACTATGAAATTCAGGGTGCAATACAGCATATTTTTTCCTGTATTCTCACCATCGTTCAGTACCATGACCAGTTCAAGACTATTAGGGTCAAGTAAAATTCCAAGTTCAACTTGATCAAAGCAGCCCAGAACAGAGGGTCCTTTCATAGCAATATATAGTTTTCCAATATTCTCTTGGTTTTTTAACCTAAACACCAATTTGCGAAAGCCTAACATATCTATTCTCTCGCCTGAATATCCCTCAGGGGAGAGATCAGGTTCTTCAAGTACATTGCCCAGATTCTCTGTAAATGTGGTTCTCCAGGCGTTTTCATCTATAATAGAATATTGCGCTCAGACGATTTGCATCTGGCTGCCATTCCCAGGATTAAGAAAGCCAGAAGTGGCGGTCGTCTATTTTCTTATAACGCCGCGAGGCTGTGGAACACCCTCCCTCTCCGCCTTCGGAGGGAACCCAGCCATCTGGTCTTTCAGAAACTGTTAAAAACCTGGCTCTTCCCCCAAGTGTTGCTAGGATATCTTCTTGGTTTACTGCCTCAGCGCTGGGATGCCCCTGGGTAGCTACGCGCTGAATAAATGCGGTTTCATTTCATTTCAATGTGGAGAACATGAATCTGCATAAATTTGTATTCCCACCCCACCAATCCTCATGTCGCATAAACGTTTTTCTTTTTTTTAACAATAGCATTGTCCACATATTAAATCCTATTATCATCACTATCCTTTTTTTAGGACAAATCTATCATCACCTTGTGTCTGAAACATATGTTGCTTCATCACTCATCTCACCGTCATCCACACACTTCACTCAGTTTTTTTTTCCTCCCACACACAGAGAAATGTCCCAACATCCCACAATTGGAACATTCCTGTTTTAAAGCAGGGCTTAACTTACTACTGGCAAGAAGTAATTTGCTGTCACACCTGAAACACTTAAGAACGTCTTTAGTCCGTTCTTTAGATTTCTCCTTCTGCTTTTCTTGTTGCCTGTACTCTAGTCTCTGGTCCCCCCTGTGCTTGTTCGGCCCTCATTGTTCACTTTACTGATACACTCTTCACGTTTGACACCAGACTCAGATTGTACAACTCTAGCATTTCTACTGGACATTTCAGCTTTCCTGACTACGGCCAAAATGTGCTGTAAAATAGCTATTGACCCATACTCTCTCCTGTACAGACGTATCTTTTACGTGCATAACAACCTGATCCCTGATTTATTCTTCTTGCAGTGATCCAAACTTACAATCCAGGGATAAGGTTCTAACGGCAGCCTCATACTTATCAACGCTTTCTACACCTTCTTGCTTTCTGTGAAATAATTCGTACCTTATAATACCAATACAAACTTTGGGAGAGAAATATCTGTCAAAATTGACAATGGCACAATCAAAAACATTTGTCCCCCTCCCATTACTTTAGTAATTTGGTCAAAAGCTTTTAATCCTTCAGAGCCATCGCAATGTAAAAATTTACGTTTTTTTTCTCTGCTGACATTTTTCCTCGATCATCCACAGTCTCGATATAATTTAAAATAAAAGCTTTCCATTCAGCCCACTTCATTCATGGAACACCTCCAGCAGGCCAGAATGATTGTGGAGGGGCAAGGAAAAATTCTGTGTACACATGTTGATAATACACCAGAAAGAGGGACTAGTTCACTGTGCGGGTAAGCGAAGTAATGCTAAAATATGGCACCAGAACATCGAAGACAGTTGGAAAATGAAGAATAAAATAAAATGGGCAAAATAGGAGAAAAGTCAAACCCATAAACAGTGTCCACTCTTCACCCTCAAGGAAAAATATAAATATGAAATCCAGACATATTGTGCAGGTGAAGAGAAACTTGCTGCAGAAGAAGTGAAAGGCTTCAAAGAACTGAATAACGGTGCCTTAAATATGCCACTTAAAATTTGTCACATGGAATAAATATCCCCAAATTGATGGAACAGATGAGAAAAAAAAAATCTGAATTCGGCAAGTATATGAGAGGCGAAAAATCACACAATACCTTACAGATGAGCGCTGACAAGAATGCAACAGGTTTTGGAGATAACGCTGTAGGTAATCGACAATTGGAAACGGAATAAACAAAATCACAAAAAATGGCAGCATGCACCGTGCATACGTAGCGTGAATAGGCTAGAACTGCAACAAAAGCATATTAATCTGAAGAAAACTGCGTCCAAAATGGTGTCACATAGCATGCGTAAGCTAGAGCATCAACCAGGAGCTTGAAGAATGGGCCATGCACACATGTCACAACAGGGTCCGTCACAACCCATAGACAAGTGGAAGAGGAGAGCAAGGCATTTTTTTTGTCAAGTATTTTTAGCCCGAAACCGGTCCCAGGATGCTTGTTTCCGGTCCAGGGAAGACATGGCTTGGCAGTTCGGGCTGGACTGATCCCATGACGCACAGGGTCAAGACTGATTTGCATATAGCTGTGTCTGAACTGGGGTGGTGAAGTGAGCTAAAGAACGATGATGGATTCAACCCAGATCAGTGACTGGGGGTGAGTGTCTGAAAAGTTTCAGCGCTCCGTCCATCATCTCCTTGTGTTTGCTTTGTTCGCCCTAAGTTGGCAGGGTATGCCCAGACGTGGGTCCCTTGCTCACTTTGCCACTGGATTCAAGCTAGCCTGGCTGATGAGGGCTGTTAGCCCGAAACCGGTCCCAGGATGCTTGTTTCCGGTCCAGGGAAGACATGGCTTGGCAGTTCGGGCTGGACTGTTCCCATGAGGCACAGGGTCAAGATTGATTTGCATATAGCTGTGTCTGAACTGGGGTGGCAAAGTGAGCTAAAGAACGAAGATTGCATTCAACCCAGATCTGTGACTGGGGGTGAGTGCCTGAAAAGTTTCTGTGCTCCGTCCATCATCTCCTTGTGTTTGCTTTGTTCGCCCTAAGTTGGCATGGTATGCCCAGACGTGGGTCCCTTGCTCAATTTGCCACTGGATTCAAGCTAGCCTGGCTGATGAGGGCTGTTAGCCCGAAACCGATCCCAGGATGCTTGTTTATGGTCCAGGGAAGACATGGCTTGGCAGTTCGGGCTGGACTGTTCCCATGAGGCACAGGGTCAAGACTGATTTGCATATAGCTGTGTCTGAACTGGGGTTGCGAAGTGAGCTAAAGAACGATGATGGATTCAACCCAGATCTGTGACTGGGGGTGAGTGTCTGAAAAGTTTCAGCGCTCTGTCCATCATCTCCTTGTGTTTGCTTTGTTCGCCCTAAGTTGGCAGGGTATGCCCAGACGTGGGTCCCTTGCTCACTTTGCCACTGGATTCAAGCTAGCCTGGCTGATGAGGGCTGTTAGCCCGAAACCGGTCCCAGGATGCTTGTTTCCGGGCCAGGGAAGACATGGCTTGGCAGTTCGGCTGGACTGTTCCCATGAGGCACAGGGTCAAGACTGATTTGCATATAGCTGTGTCTTAACTGGGGTGGCGAAGTGAGCTAAAGAACGATGATAGATTCAACCCAGATCTGTGACTGGGGGTGAGTGTCTGAAAAGTTTCAGCGCTCTGTCCATCATCTCCTTGCGTTTGCTTTTTTAAGTATTTTTATTTAACAAACAGAAAAGAAAACAAAAACAGTTCCAGTCAGATACCTCTGTTTGAGGTAGCTGTCGCGCTTTACAAATGTTTGTATTATTATACACAACATACATCATGTCGACATGTACAGATTACATCCCGCAGGGGCACTATCGTGGACAGATCAATAATGTTTATGCATCGCAAGTAGGTCAACCTCCCCCTCAAGAGACGTTTTGTGTCTTTACCGCTTCCCCCATCCGGTCTCGTTATTCTTAAGCTCTATATTTCCCCCAGGGGTTCCATATTTTTTCCCACTTCTTAGGGCAGCCTCTGCTCTCATACACCACCCTCTCCGCAAGGCGACACCAGTCTATATCTGCCTTCCAGTCTGATAACTTTGGAGGTGTTCCTGCACCCCACAGCCGTGCAATGTTGCGTTTAGCCACCCACGCAGCTAGCATTAGCAGATTTTCGAGTGTATTGGCCATCTATCCTCCCCGGTAACGCCCAGCAGGAGCCAGCGTGGCTCTGGTTGCATGTGTATGCCCAACACCCCCATCAGCACACCAGCCAACCTTGTCCAGTATCGTATCACCGGGCATTCCCATAGAGTGTGGAAGAACGTGCCGGGTAAACCACAGCCCGCACGCATAGCTCGGAGTCTGCACGCCCAATCCTATGCAAAAGTGTGCGGGAGTAGTATGTCCTGTGCAAAATGCGCAATTGGATTAATCAAAATTTGGCCCGTATTGCTATATCTCTGGGGCTCTGTATCACCTCCTGCCAGTCGTCGTCCTCCAACAGACCAATATCTAGTTCCCAGCTCGCCCAGAGCATTCCGAGTGGGTCAGGTAAGTTGTTCATTATTTTCTTGTATGTAAGGGACATTGCTTTGTCGGGGATAGGGTCTATTAACAGGCGGTCTTCCAACGGGGCGTATTCTGGTATAGTGTCCCCATCTTTGATATGACATCTAAGCGCATGCTTCAGTTGGATATATCGGTATTGTTCCGTCTCTACCAAGTGGTAATCTTTTTGTAATTCACTAAATGTGAGCATCCGATCCCGCCTCCATATGTCCCCCAGTGTGTCTATGCCTATGCAGCTCCAGGAGCGGAATCCCTCAAGTTTCCCTACCTCGCTTAACCTGTCACTGTGCCAAAAGGGAGTCTGTTGGGTTAACCTGCCCTTCCACCCAAGCGCCTTGGTGGCAGTGTGCCATGCTCGCACCACCGTCTGAGTGTGCACAGGAAGCCCTCTACCCCCTCTATTCTGGTATATGGCAGGCAGATATCCCTTTGGTTCCAGCGCTTGCCTATCCACTCTATATGCGGGCTCAGTCAGCGGCGCAAAGACCCAACCATTGACATTTATAAGTTGAGATGCTAAGTAATAGTTCCTCACGTCTGGTATCGCCAGCCCGCCCTCATACACTCCTCTCTGAAGCTTGTGGAGCGCTATCCGTGGTGCCCCGGTGCCCCAGAGCAGGGTTCGTAGTTCCCCATCAATAGCTCGAAAAAAAGTATCAGGAAGTTTGTGCGGCATGTTTTGTATCACATACAACAGGCGGGGGAGGGCCATCATTTTAAACAATACGGGTCTCCACATAAGAGTGATGGGGAGTTGACGCCAATGGGCAATGTCCTTGCGGAGCCTTGTCACCTGCACCTGAGTATTCATGCGTAAGAATTCCTCAGAGGAGTGCGAGATCCAAATACCCAGATATTTAAACTTGTCCTGTTGCGTCAACGCCGCACAGTCAGAGGTAAGCGGGGGAAGTTCTCCGGCAAGGTTAAAAATGAGGGGTTTATCCCAATTTATTTGATAGCCCGAATAGGTACCAAAAAGTCGGATAATATTTATAAGCCGATGAAATGTCTGTCGGGGCGTACCCGCATAAAGTAAGATATCGTCTGCGTACAGCGTACAGTGATATACGTTCTTCCCATTCCCCCCACATCTATTCCTCTCACTATAGGGTCTCCTCTGATCCATGCCGCCAATGGTTCGAGCGCTAGCGCGAAAAGGATGGGGGACAGCAAGGCATTTTTTAAACTGTACAGTAACGATGTTCCAAAACGTACGTTCAAATAACACACTCCTATAAGATAAAAATGTATATCTCACGACCAGGAACTGCTAAGAACACCTCTCGAATACCGACAGTGTAATAACTTGTGCCAGCCCCCTGGGATTTGGGGCCCCCTGGAGGCGCACTGAATCAGAGTAGGGGCAAATGCATGCCCCTCCCCATAAAATAATAGAAAATAGATGCGACTGATCCCCACGGTGCACGTGGATTTTGGAGATCTTGCAGTGGAGTGTCATGCGCTCTCAGGAGGCTAGATTTTGCAGGCCTGTTTCTCTGGCACAGTTGGGCCAATTTTAACACATTTGGGCTTATTTTACTCCTGGTGGCAAGGCCTAGCCACTAGGAGAATTTTCTTCAGTGCTTCTTGCTTCTAAAGGGGAGCTTTTCGTGGGGAGCTGGATTTTCTGCCCTCTGTTTGGTTCCTGGTATTTTCTATTGCTTGGTGCATCTTATGCAGCCTTTCTGCAGCCATCCATCAGGTCTCAGAGCCTCCTGACCTCTTTGTCAGCTGATTTGAGGGCCACTCCCCAAAAGTCCTAGGGGAGCCTTACACGTCCCTTAACAAGGCCCATTTCCCCAGCTGTTCCACAGGGGACATAAGGGGGCCAGTGCCACTGACCCTGGAGAGTGTCGTTCTAGTCCGGTGGGTCATCCGGAGTCACGAGTAGATACAATATGGTGTACACTAGAAACAACAGAAGCTCATCTTCTGGAGAGATTGTTAAACCAGCAGATACAGTATGATGTATACCAGAAGCAACAGAAGCTCATCTTCTGGAGAGATTGTTAAGCCACCAGCAGATACAGTATGGTGTATACCAGAAGCTCATCTTCTGGAGATATTGTTAAGCCACCAGCAGATACAGTATGGTGTATACCAGAAGCTCATCTTCTGGACATATTGTTAAGCCACCAGCAGATGCAGTATGATGTATACCAGAAGCAACAGAAGCTCATCTTCTGGAGAGATTGTTAAGCCACCAGCAGATACAGTATGGTGTATACCAGAAGCAACAGAAGTTTGAGGCCATATGGCGCACAACTCCTGGAGTCACAGGATGTCTATGCGCCATTTTTATTACGGGCAGTGGACACAGGCCGGGTTCGTACGAATGGGTTACAAATGACCAGGGCACCATTAGTGCATACTTGACCTTCATGGACATGGAAGGGGTCCCTTCTAGAGGGGACCCCCTGAACTAAACCAGCCTCTGGTGGGTTTCTGACTGATGACCACCAGCCTGACACCTAGAGACAAGTTTCTGGACCCCTGGGATGAGAGCCTTCAAGGGCGGGGGTGTTCACACCTCCCCCAGGTCAGGAAAGCATCTGCGGCAGGAGAGCTTCAAAGGCCTTGCTGCCTTTGCAAAGAGACCCCCAGCCTCACCTGCTATCAGTAGCAGGCCCCCTCCTGTCTCACCCCCTTTTCGGCAGGATGACAGGTGGGGAAAAAGTGGAACAGCCCAGAAGGTGTGCCCACCTCTGCCAACACCACCCCACAGGTGAGGGAGGCAAGGTGAAGCCCACTCTTCAGTGCTCGCCATCTTGCGGATGGTAGGCACTCTCCAATCAGGGATAGGGATGGTGCCAACCCCCCACATGGGGTGAGCACCCTAAGGGTGTAGTCATCCTAAGGACAGTAACCCATTGGCTCACATACAACAACTCCTTTGGCCCCAGCCCTACTTGCCTCTCTCCTGCTCCGGAGCCCCTGCAAGCTGAAACCAGCGTGTCCTGCAGCCAGCAAGCTCCAAGAACTCTGGGGACCTGCCCTGCCTTCCCAAAGAACTCTGATCTCCCATGGACACGGATTTGTCCAACAGCCACCCAATCCAGGACTCCAGATCTAGCCTGATCAGCGAGTCCTCTGCACTCAACGCCCATGGCCGGAGTACGAGTAGCACAACACCCCAGCGAGGTCCCTCCTGACGATCCTGACCTGTGATCCAGCTTTGGACGACCACCTCCACCCTTCTCCTCGACGCCTGCAGCCTCATCCTGAAGGGTCCCCCTGACTACAACCAGAGCCGGTTAGAAGAACCCGACACAAAAAGACACCCCTGCATCCGCAGCCCCCGAGTTGTAAGGTGCCTGACCGATGTTGTCCAGCATCTCTTCAAGTTCATTTTCCAGTTGTTGGTTACCTTCTTCCAGTCTTCTAGCTCCAGCCTGCGGTCTTTTTATTCAACCGGCATCCTCCATAGGAGAGCACTGGACTCCCGACACCTCCTAAGCACCCTGCACCCGGCGGCTGGTGGTATGGACTTGGTGCTAACCTGGGACCCCCTTTACCCTTACCTTAAACCTAGGAGCTTGCCTCCCAAGATCGAGTGGCCTGTTCATGAGCAGCTCCCAACCGAGGTGCCCCCTAGCCCCTTTGGCTAACATTGGCACCCTGCACCCGACTGCCGCCCTGCCACTGGTGGTGCCCATTGAGTGCCACCCTGAACCTTGGGAACTTTGGTTCTACCCCCCAAAACTCTATTCCCAAAACTGTTTACTTACCTCTAAACCTAACACTTTGTTTTTCTCCATAGGATTGTATGGTGGGTTTTCTCAGAAAATTCTTTTACTGTTGAACTGTCTTGTACTGCAACAAAAGTAACTTAGTGCCTTTGAGAGAGTTAACCTGTTTACTGATGTCCTGTGTTGCTTAAACTGTGTTATTAGTTTGTTTCATGCCAAACTAGAAAAGTAACTACAAAGTAATCTGAAAGTAATTTCAATTGTTCTGAACAGCTTACAACCCATTTTCACGACTTCAAAAGTCATTTGAATAATCATACAAAACCAGTGCACACTGTATTGTGAAATGTAACATTGTAAGAGAAGTATCACTTACCTGCTACTGAGTAAATCTTGGTTCTAGTAATACAAATAACAAAGTAACAACTTTTGGACAAACAATTGGTCTGGATTCAGTCTTTGAGTGTGTGACATCATTTCTTGCCTGAGTGTGTACAACAAATGCTTAACACAGACCTCTGATAAGCCTGCCTGCTCAACCACACTACCACAAAAGAGAGTAAGGTATTATCTACTTTAGCCTCTGCTATACCTCTGGGGATCTACTGGACTCTGTGCACACTATACCTTACTTTGGTATTGTATATACAGAGCCAGCTTCCTACAGAGTCCGATCAGGGAACCTCCCCATGCCAGGGCATGTTAATTTCTCATGGAGGTCCGCCTCCTATGCACCTCTCCAACTTGTCAACATACGAATCCCAGATCGTTTTGCTTACTGGTAGGCCTGTCTTCCTACTTGTGGTGATGATGGTGGTTTGGTCCGCCGTTGCCCATTTCTTCAGGCCTTTGCATCAGAGAGACACTAATGGAGGCTTCGCTGCTTTCGAAGCCATCATTATTCGGCATTTGTAAAGCGGCAGTGGTATGTCTATCATCCTCCAACGATGTGCATCAGATAGAGAAATCTAGCCACAGAATCCTTACTTTTCAATTTCCCAGGCGTCAGACTGGATCCGGAAGATTTTTCTTCGAGCAATACCCCTGCGTGCCAGTAGGTGGCGTCAATTGGCTAACCAGGACTTCTTCTTCGCCGTGCGTATCACCTATGTAGGCACCACCTTGGTGCACCGACATCAGTTACTTTTCTCGTCTTTCCTTGCCAGAATCGCAGAGCCATTAAGTGCATGGACATTGGTGTATTTCTGAACAACTAGGGCTCTGAAAGGGATCAGCCCTGACACCGGAAACCTATCCGCAGTGCGGGGAGGATGAGTGAGTCTGGTAAGGAATCTGCGGCTAGAACTTGTGTTTACCAAAAAAAAGTGTTACCGAAGTTAAGTAACTTGTCCATCTGATAAAGACATCCAGCCGCAGATTCCTTACCTTTGAATAGCTACCCAAGCAATACCAGCCCGGACGAACGACTGCGGACAAGTTTAGACCAGGAAGTCCCGCAGGACGGAGCGGCCAAAAAGCTGTCCCTGCAGACTTGACTGTCCAGGCGGTAGTACTTGGTAAACGTGTGCAGGGATGCCCACACTGTTGAGAACTGGAACTCCACGCTGCAACGCCGTGATAGCAGCCCTAGCTCTGGTGGAATGAGCCCTTAAGCTTTCAGGAGGCTGCTTTTTGGCCAGAGCGTAGCAAATTTTGATCCAGAGGATGACCCATCGCAAGATGGTCCTCTTCTGCCACGCACAACCTTTCTTCGTTCCAGCGTACCCCACAAATAGTTGGTCGTCTACCCAGGACTCTTTAGTGCGGTCAAGGTAGAACGACAACACTCTTTTTGGGTCCAGACAGTGGAGTCACTCCTCTTTAGGAGGGTGCAGAGGGAATATTGTCAGGTAAGGAGGCTTGGATGACAAAGCCTGCAATTCGCTCACCGTCCTGGCAGGAGTGATTGCCACTAAAGAAGGCTGTTTTGATGGTAAGTAGCCAGAGAGGGCAATTGTGCAGAGGTTTGAATAGAGAACACATCAGGAAGGTGAGAACCAAATTAAGGTCCCACTGAGGCTTAATAGAAGGGGAAAGTGGGAACATATGTAGAAGGCCTTTGAGGAAACTATTTAGAATGGGCGATTTAAATAATGAGGGTTTGTCTGGCAGCCTCAGGAAGACAGACAGGGCCGAAAGGTAACCTTTGAGAGTTCCCAGTGCAGAGTCCTGCTGGGCAAGGGTCAAAATAAAAAGCAAAACTTGTGAGAGGGAAGCAGAAAGAGGATCAGTAGGCCTTTCTGTACAATATTTTACAAATTTGTTCCACCGGCAGGCGTATACAGTCTTGGTGGAGGTCAACCTGGCCGCCAAAATAACATTGCAAACTTCAGGAGGAAGGTCGAATGCTATCAACTGCTGCCGCTCAATCTCCACGCAAGAAGACGTAGAAATGACAGGTTCGGGTGGAGGATCCTCCCTTGCTGCTGCGACAGAAGATCCTCCAGAGAAGGCAGAGGATCAATGCTCAATTGAAAAAGCTCGGGATACCAGACTCTCCGTGCCCAGTCTGGAGCCACAAGAATTACTTGGGCCCGGTCGGTCCTGATCTTCTTAAGCATTTTGGACAGGAGTGGTATGGGCGGAGAGGCGTATAGGAGGCCTGAGCTCCACTCGAGACGAAATGTGTTGGAAACTCCAGCGTGCAAAACTGCTGACATTGCACGTTTTTGGTGGAAGCAGATCTAACCAAGGCTCTCTCAACTGTTGAAAGAGACCTTGAAACACCTCCAGATGAAGACGCCATTCGTGATCTGCTAGGCATCAATAGCTGAATTCATCTGCCCTGGCATTCAGAGAATATGCTGGGTGTTGAACCACCAGGGATTTGCCCTGCTGTTCCAGCCATGTCCAGAGACACAGGGCCTCTTGACAAAGAGTCCCGACCCCACCCCGCCCTATTTGTTGCAGTACCACATGGCAGTGGTGTTGTCTGTGAACACTTGAACCAGCTTTCCCTTGATTGGAGGTAGAAAGGCTTTCAATGCTAAGCAAATCACTTGGAGCTCCAGCAAGTTGATGTGTTGTCCGGATTGCGCTGGAGACAAGAGTCCTCTGATCTCCATCTCTCCCAGATAGCTGCCCCATCCCAAGAGTGACGCATCTGTCACTACTGTGTGGTCTGCTTGAGAAAAGGAATTGGGTCTGCCTCGGACCAAATCGCAGTCGGTCAGCCCCCACTTCAGGTCTTGTGCAGTTCCCTCCGAGATCGTGACCATGTCTTAGAGATTCCCCTGACGATGTGCCCACTGGAACTTCAAGTCCCACTGCAGAGCCCGCATATGCCATCTGGCATGTGTCACTAGCAGATTGCAGGAGGCCATGAGGCCAAGCAGCCTCAGAGTATTTCTCACCGAAATCCAGGTTAGAAGCTGAAACATCAGTATCATAGCCTGAATATCCTGGACTCACCGCTTGGGAGGATAGGCCTGAAACTGCACTGTGTCCAGAACAGCTCTGATGAAAGGGAGTACCTGAGAAGAAGTCAAGTGGGACTTTGGCACTGTGATAGTGAACCTCAGCGAATGCAGGAGGTTCGCCATAGTCTGGAGGTGGGATAAGACAGCTTAGGACCAGCCCGCCTTCAACAGCCAGTCGTCGAGATGGGGGAAGACTAGCACCCTTGATCTGCACAGATGAGCTGCGACCACTGCCATCACCTTGGTGAACACCCAAGGGATGCTGGTAAGGCTAAAGGGGAGCACGGTGAACTGAAAGTTCTCGTGGCCTATCGTGAACCACAGGTAGCGCCAATGAGCAGGTAGGGTGGGAATGTGAAAATAGGCGTCCTGTAAGTCCAACACTACCATCCAGTCTCCTCAGCCAGAGTGAGCATCTTGAACTTTTCCTTTTTGAGGAAGTAGTTGAAGGTCCGCAGATCTAAAATAGGACGAAGACCCTTGTCCTTTTTTGGGATCAGAAAGTAGCAGAAAAAAAAAAAAACAGCCTACTTCTGGCGTCGGAACCACCTCTATGGCTCCCTTGGCCAAGAGAGTCATGACTTCCTCCTGAGCAAAAGTCAGCTGATCCTCCGTCAGCCGGTCGTAAGTTAGAGGCATGGAGGGAGTGGTAGTCTCAAAGAGGAGGGAGTAGCCCCATCGGACTATCTGGAGAAACCACCTGTCCGAAGTGATGTTCTGCTAGTAGTGGAGGTGATGGCTGATCCTGCCATCAACTGGCTGCACATGATCTAGAGGGGCCGGACTAGGAAGGTTTAAAGGCTGAGGCTGCAGGGGGGGTGGGCTCTGACCAGACCTTTGACCACCCAACCCACAGGATTGGAACAGCCGCACCCACAGCTGTGCAGAGATTGCTGAACTTACGCAGTCTTGTGACTGGGGTATGGCTGGTGCAGCAGAAAGCCCCTTCCGTAGCCACGAAAGGGGCGAAAGGCAGACGGGGACGTGTGGCCACTTAGTGGCCCAAGGACTTGGCTGTAGCCAGTGAGTTCTTAAAGCGTTCCAGCGCCATGTCTGCATTTTCTCCAAAGAGATGGGTGCCATCAAATGGCATGTCCATGAGAGAGGCCTGGACATCCCCTGAAAAGCCAGAAGTCCCCAACCAGATGTGGTGTTGGACAGCCACAGTTGATGAAATTGCTCTGCCCAGCGAGTCGGTCGTGTCTAGACCACAATGAATGGCGAACTTTGCCACATCTCTCCCGTGTGATACTGCTTGGGAGAGGATTGTCTGGGCCTCCTCCGGGACCTGTAGCAGCACTTAACGCAACCGTTTCCCACAGGGAGTGGGAGTTACAACGCAATAGGCATGTGGTGTTCCCCGACCGCAATGCGAGGTTGGCGAAAGAAAAACATTTCTTACCCCAACTGTCCAGCCTCTTGGATTCCTTGTCCAGGGTTGCAGAAGGGAACTCGCTGTGGGAGGTAGAGGCTTGGACCACCAAGCTCTCGGGGGGTAGGGTGATTGGTGAGGAAATTTGGGTTGCACGGTGCAGGGCGATGGTGGAGGGTAATTGTTCTGTTCACAGGAGCCCTTGTGCTGATCTCAGACCAGGTTCCCAGTAGGACATCAGTTAAGGTCTTGTTGAAGGGCGGCAAGGGTCCGAAGGTTGAGACACCTGGCTGCAAGACCTCTGTCAAGATATTCGTCTTGACTGCCACGGATGGGAGCTGAAGGTACAGGACCTCAGCTGCTTTTTGCACCACCATAGCCTATGATGCACCCTCCGTAGCCACGGTAGGTGTCCGACAGATGAACTCTGCAGGACCAAGGCAATGCTCAAGTGGGTCCATCTCCCGATCTTCTCAACTGCTGCTTGACATTAAAGCACAGACAGTTGGAAGGATCAAGCGGGGGAAGGAGAAGAGGGGGACAGCTGGGAGGGAGATATGGAAGACACAAGAGTCACTGTATAAATCACTGCAATTACCATATAAGTACTTCACTAGTATCCAGACTTGTGATCAATACCACCTTACTTAAAAGGAAATGAGTTTGGCTAAACCTGTTTTAGGAGCCTTTAATGGGATGGATTCTCCCCATGACTCTTAGTCGCTGAAAGGGCACAGGAAAAGTCTTTTACTCTCCCTTTTCCTGTTTAGCGTCAAAAGGCAGGTGATCGGACAACAAGTATTATTCTTTATTCCTGTATGCTAATAGTGGAGCTTTCTCACTCCGTATTACTGTTCTTTGGACAGTCTACAGAATTGTCCAATCCCTGATTAAAGCGAAGTTTCCTCACTCCGCACTAATCTTTTGTTTATTTGAACAAAAATATTTAAGCAAGTTTTTAGCGGAGCCCACCTGCTCTTTTGCCAACAAGATTTATACAAAGTGGAGCCCATCCTTGCCTTTTGTTTGCTGTGCCAGCATGGGTTGTCGCTGTTTAAACTTCCACCAACTGCACAGGCTCAACCGGATGAAGACTCTCCGACCACTCCAACTGAAGTGACATTCTTGGTAGAATCTTAGAGCTGCATTGAAGTTCTCTACCGCTTCTGATGCTGCAGCTTCCTGATCACGCGCTGCTCTTTTTCTGCAATTCCTCAAAGGCGCTGACTTGTCCCTGCTCACTTGTACGTGTGCTATCGCAGGATTTGCGAGTTCTCCACGGCTTCGACTCGTACTGCTGAAGGTGGAGAATAACAAGCAGTGAAGATAGGGCACGGTCATATTTATAGAGCAGTCTTGCCTAATGTTGAACCTCATGTGAGTCAGCAATCACACTGGAACTTCCAATGAATCATCAATCACTGTTGCAGGAAACTGTTCGGGCAATCAGTCAGTGACCTAAAACTGTGTGCCGTGCGAGGCAGCACAGGCTTCTGGGCAATGTAGTCTCTCTAAAGCCCAACTGAAAAATACAACATAGAAAGTAAAACAGAAGAACACATGCCCCTTTA
This sequence comes from Calotriton arnoldi, assembly GCA_963921515.1. NCBI lineage: Eukaryota > Metazoa > Chordata > Amphibia > Caudata > Salamandridae > Calotriton > Calotriton arnoldi. The sequence continues at coordinate 15,660 of CAWUFW010017878.1, forward strand.
GAATTGCCCCTGGGTCCAAAACAACTGCGCTTTGTTAGCCTCAATTAGGCTTTCCTGTTTACAGTTTCTATTTTTGGTAAATTCTGGTGGGGTTTTTTCAGTGTTTTCAAGTGATTTCAATACCATAAAAGAACAGTGGTTACACATTTCCGCGCCATTAAAAACAACAGAAACAGTGTTTTTTCCGGTGTTTATGGGACTTTTTGCTTTTATTATTGCTTGCTTTCTACACTGATAGTGCATGGTATATAGACAGTGTACATACATTGTAAATGAGGTACAATTAACTTTTTACAAATCAAACCTGTCGTAGTACACCATACAATACTTCTTCAGTGAGACTTTGGTCATACACGCATGCTCTTTCCTTCCCATGTAATATTTTATCTGTGAAAAGGCCCTCTCAACATTGGCACTTGAGACAGGCAACGCCAAAATAGCCAGTATACAATTTGCTAACTCTGGCCACTGACATAGCTTTCCATGCCAATACTGGTGCTCCTGAAGATTGTGATCTCTGCAACAGGTTCTGCAACATATGCGTTGAACTGGGTGCATATATCCTCAGAGTTATTGAAGCGGTCACAAATGAGGCAGCACTTTTGAAACTCCGGAGAAAATTTCCCTTTATGGAAGGGATCTATAACTTGTGCAGGGTACCACAGTGAGGCTTTGTTGACTTCAAATGCCATGGTTGGTGAAGGGCTATTTCTCATACTTTGTAAAATAAAAGTTCCTGAATTGCTCCTCAACATTTCTTTGCTTACCAAGTGGCAAGCACTCTAACATGGAATATGTTGCAGTGCCAAAGTCACTAAAAGTTTAGCCCAGCCTACTCTCAACGAGATGTTTCACATCTACACCAATTATGCTGAACACTTGCTAGACAAGGGTGTTTTCAGACTCTAGTTTTTTATTATGTCCACTACAGCAGTCATGCTTTCCTGTAAAAATCTAAGAATGCAGTAGAGTGTACTTTTTTTCAAATAACTATCAATATCTGACCAAAGATCCTCACTTTTCTTGCCTTTGGCATCATCACTCAGCAAAAGTTCTGTAAACAGTTGGCACATGGATAATATAGCATTCATGGCCTCAAGGACTGAAAGCCACCATCTAAGTGACACAGTTGGGATGACTCTTTCTTTGATGCCACACAAAGCACAAAATGAGAAATATTTGCGTTTTAGTTTCCGTGCATAACAAAACAGTGCACCAGAATGGACTAAAAAGTCAATAGCATTCTTCATTAACTCTGAAGATTGTAACGATACTTTCAGCATACCATCTAACAAGTGGCAAGGATCTCTTACAAGGAAGCACTTTAGCTCAGGTATCGATTTTGACAGGTCATCACACAACTTTTTCATATACGTAGCTGAATCACTGCAAATACAAACAAAATCACTCCAATCTTTGTTGAACTTGGTAAGAACTTGTTGCAGCAGCATTCCAAGTGACATTGCGTTCCATGTTTTCCAAAAGTCTGGTGTCATGTTTTCACCAGTATCCCAGATGCTTTGTGACTGCACTCTTTCCACATATCCGGGATATCTGATCAACAAACTCCAGGTTGTTCAGAATGCTGCGGCCAGGCTTCTCCTCAATGTTCCTGCGAGAAGCAGCGTGCGACAACATCTGCGCGCCTTGCACTGGTTGCCCGTAGGCGAAAGGATTAAATTCAAGTCCTTAGTTATAGCACACCGTGCTCTTCACGCCTCTGGTCCTATCTATCTACGAAAGAGATTCTCTTTCTATATGCCTGCAAGACATCTGTGCTCTTCCACTCAACTTCTGGCGCATGTTCCGCTGTTTCGGCTGCAAAGGTTGGGTGGCAGCTCCCTTGCTCTGAAAGCCGCCCTAGCCTGGAACTCGCTGCAGTTCGCTCTTCGATGTATTCAGGATCCCATTCTGTTTAAAAAAGACCTGAACACATTTCTCTTCATTTAATCTAGTGCTCACTCTCTCTTAGGCTCGCGCCGGGACACTCCTCGGAGTAGCTGTGCACGTTATAAATAGAAATAACATAACATATACCTGTCACCATACCTTGCATTGAATGTTTAAAGCCTGGGGTGTTTGGCAACTCACCTACTATCAATGCTGACTCACTAGAAAAGGGGGCTGATGTATCAAGGGTTTTTACCCATTCTATGTGAGTAAATGCGATGGTACATATTGGGAAAGATTCTTATGAAACCTAAATTTTTACTATCAGAGAAAGACTCAAACGTAGCCAAAAAATCAAATATGATTTTGATATTTCCGGATTTTCTACAGTTTATAAAACAAATGAACAACACCTAAAACATGTTTCTAACCCCTGAATCTTTAGACCAAAGACCACAAAACTGAAAAAAGGAAGAAACAATATTTTAGTGACATCCCTAAACAACAAAACTGAAGCAGAATAATGTTAGCCCAGCCTTTCTTACTGCTAGCTTGTATAACAAAGTTACATTGTATTGGCCCCCTCAGGAAGAAATAAAAATGACTCTTTCACTCTCCTTTTTCTTTCTTTGAATGGCATTTAGTTTGTGGTTTTGCAGGTTTTTTTCCCAGTGTTTATATGTTTACACTGGTGAGGGCTATTTCCCATCCGGTGGGGTTTTATCAGTTATTATAAGTTTAAACCTAAAACCGGACAGCCTAGCCATAAATCAACACAATATCTTTAATGTATATTTATTAGGGAAATGGTAGCGGAGATGCTTGCAGCGTTAATATATGTTGAAGGAGATTTGCGGGTCATGACAGTAGGGGCAGAAAGCAGGCCAGAATCTGGAGAGGTATCCAGTCCGCTGGCCTCACCCAATTCCTTGAACCAGTCCATGTCTTGATAAGGCTGGTCTTGTAACGGGTCCAGCGACCTCTCCCAATCTTTCTCCATTCCTAGCCCTTCAGCATAAGGGTGAGGAACCGACCTAGGACCTAAGGGTTTTGTCAGCGGCGGTATCAGCAGGCACCGATCTGGCCCCAGGGCATCGGGAATGAGAATATGGCTGGGGCTGGCAGAGTCGGGAGTCTCGGTGTCAGGCCAGGACCGCGGAAGGTCGCAAGGGCATAACGGCGTCAGTCTGGATCCATGAGGCGGATCATCTGGGTCAGAGCTGCCTGCGTGGACCCTGATGGAGCCTCCAGGGCATCATAAAATTCTTTGAGCTGGCCCTCGGTTACTCCGGCTCCTGGTAAGCACGGAGACGACTCAGGCGCATGTTCAGAGGAATGAGGCCTAGAACGCAAAGACTCGTCTGCGACGTTGGTCGATGGATGGGGAAAAGTCAAAGCACGCTTCGTTTTTGTGCTTCTCACTTGACGACTCGGCGACTTCGAATGGAAGGACGAAGACTTAGGACTCCTGGATCGGTGCTTGGACCTTCCTCTCGACCGAGACCGTGAACGAAACCGCCGAGGAGGACGATGTGGTGCTGAGCGCTGGGCCGCAAGCAGCTTTAGGGACTGCTACCTCATAGCTTTCAGAGCCATGGCCCGGCAGTCGGAGCACAACTTCAGGTCGTGATCGCACTCCAGGCACCAGAGACCAATCAGGTGTGGGTTCATCACCGACATGGCACGGTGACAGGCGCCGCACAGCTTGAGCCCAGAAGTCTTCTTGGACATGAGGAAAAACCTACACACCAAAAAAGGGGTCGACAAAACGTCGAAAAAAGCCTGTCAAAAAGTGACAGAGGGTAGCTCTCTTCATGGATCTGCGCTGGCTGGCGCGAAAAGAACTGACATCGGGCGAGGTGGTGCCTATATAGGTGCCGCGGACGTCACAACGGCGCAGACGATGCCGAAAACATAACACGGAGCTGACCGATGCCACCTACTGGCGTGCAGGGGTATTGCTCGAAGAAAAATCTTCTGAATCCAGTCTTACGCCTGGGAAATTCAAAGGTAAGGAATCTGGGGCTAGATGGCTCTATCAGATGCACGTCGTTGGAGTGTAAGATGATAGATATAGGCACTGTAGCTTTACAAATGTCAAATAACAACGGCTTGGTAAGCAGAGAAACCTCCATTGGTGTCTCTCTGATGCAAAGGACTGAAGAAATGGTCATCAGTGGACCAAACCACCATCATCACCATAAGTAGGCAGACAAGTCAACCAGTAGGCAAAACGACCTGGGATGCATATGTTGTCAAGTTGGAGAGGCGCGTAGGAGGTGGACCTCCATGAGAATGTAACCTTCCCTTGCATGGGGAGGTTCCCTGATCGGACTCCTTCAGGTGGACCTGGTGGGGAAGGGAGATGGACAGGAACCCAACACTCTGGCGATAAGCAGATGGGACACGGTTGTAGGCCTTATAGGGATTTTAACAACAGCTACAGAGACTGCTAGTAAGAGGTACTCCGGATTCAAATAAGTAATTGTATGATCGCACAAGGGGCAGGGTCCAGGATCGAGTGAGATGGCCCGAGAGGCCTTGCAGCCACTGAGGTAAAATCGGGGGAGGTTGTTCATATTCAGTTTCTCTCTATATTGCCTCCAAGTTGTAATGTTCTACCCTTGCTGATAAGCTCTGTACTTATTAACAGTGGGATTGTGGGACCTGGGGTAGCCTGAACTGCACAGTGTTTGTGGTCATTGGGGTGAGGGAACCAGGTAGAAGTATGGGTTTCCTACTGTTGTTTTTTCTTTTTGATACGTGCACGATGTGGATTTGCAGACTTGTACAATAAATAAAAAGCTATTTAAAAAAAAGTTTGCCCCTTCCACTTTCTTGCACAAGTGGATAAAGTGCGTACGTTCAAATCCTACGCACATGGTACCTGCATGTGCACATTTAGGTTATGAAAACGCCAAAGCCTGTTATATATTTTGAGCTGTTTTGTGTCTCCACAAAGTACAAACAGAAAGAATATTTTTGAAGTAAGGCCTGGTTGCACTTCATTACAATGTACTTTCGTGAACTCCTGAATGAAATTTCTTTCTATAGGTGACTGAAGCATGGATGGAAAAGCAGTTCATTGATTGAGTAGTATCCGCCTGAAGAATTAACACCAAAGCAATGTTGTGAGGAAAGAGAAGATTCTGCAGAGCTCAGAACAGGAAGCTGCTTCTAGAGGCCAGATCTATCCTGGAGGTAACTATCTACTGGAGAGAAAGGACCACTCAACGCAGAAGATACTTCTACAATCCCTCATTACACATCACACCAGTAAGCCGTTAAAGGAAGGATTTAGAAACACAATCAAGAGTGAGGATAATCAAAGCTCTTTAATCCTAAATAAATCAATTTGGTGTTACCAAAGTATTTAAACAATTAAGAACATTTTAAGTCAAAAGGACAGCCTCTGTGCAAGATAGTACAAATGGTAGTAACAAACAATTGTTCAGAGTGTGGGAGAGAAGTTACAGCTGCCATCCAATGCACCTCGAAGTAGATGCTTGTGTAAAGATTTACGAGTACTTGATAAGATATAGATTTACTGGGGAATCATATGAGCAAATATTTTTTCACTGAATGTCATAAGATCAGTCTCACTCTACAGAAGAAAAGTAATGGAAAAGAAAATGTATCAGTGCACAGGGTGCCAGAAAAGTTTCAGAGACAAAAAAAATTTGACTCGACATGAGATAATGCACCCAGGTCATAAATACTATCAGTGCGCTGTATGTTTCATCAGCTTCAATGATAAAGTCAGTTTCAATATACATAAGAAAACACACACAGGCCAGGAGACATTTAAATGTAATGAATGTGAGAAAAGCTTCAATGTAAAGGGTAATCTGACTCGGCATGAAAGAACACACATTGGCGTAAAACCATTTCAGTGCACTGAATGTCAGAGAAGCTTCAGTGAGAAAGACAGTCTGACTCAACATGAGAGAGTGCATTCAGGAATAAAACCCTATCAGTGCAATGAATGTCAGAAATGTTTCAGTCTGAAGGACAGTCTGACTCGACATGAGAGGGTTCACACAGGAGAAAAACCCTATCAGTGCAATGAATGTCAGAAATGTTTCAGTCTAAGAGACAGTCTGACATGAAAGGAAACATACAGGCCACAAGCCTTACCAGTGCACAGAGTGCCGAATTAGCTTGCGCCATAAAGTGAGTTTGAGACTACATGAGAGAATACACACAGGTCCGGTGGCATTTCAGTGTAGAGTATGTCATAAAAGCTTCAGTATGAAAGGAAACCTGACGCGCCATGAGAGAACACACAAAGGGGGCCTTATCAGAATGAAGACAGATGAATAAAGTACACTCCCAGATCTGAGATGAGTAGCTTCATGAAGTGAATTCCTGCCACTATGTGCATATCTGCAAAAAACATTTGATAATACACTATTGCTGTGGGAAAAACACCTACTAACGCACTAAATACCTGTATGGTATCATTTAAAAACATGGTGATGCAGAATAAGAGGACACACAGGTGAGAAGTCCATCAAGGCACTGAATGTCAGAAAGACTTCAGTTGAGACTGCCATGAAATAAACATGAGAAAACACAGGTGGCAGCAGCCTGGATAAATGTCTGCACGGCAGACTACTGTGAGCTGGACCTGGGAAGATTAAAGGAACCGTTCCTATTGACACTGCAATGCCATGCAGTTTCTCTGCATGCCCTGCTTTAGGACTGAAGGTTGTTTTTGCCAACGCATGAATGATTGGCGATAATCACTGTGACTGCAGGATAGAACACAAGACAGAATCATAACTGTACAGTGCCACCAGGTTAATTGGACACGTGAACAAGGCAGGGGATGAGCAGCGATACATAATAAATATGCAGTAGCATTAGAACTGGGACATGGCAGCATTTATTGTAAAACACCGTCACCAGATATCAGCACGGTGAACAAAGTGTATTGTATCTAGAATCAAGTGTGCCCGCTACCAACAGTGGCCCTTGTGTTAGTTGGGTGGGGGGCAACAGTGCAGAAAGCTAAATTCAAAAATATTCTGGATGTCCTATTAATCCATTTTGAATACTGGTGGCATTCAGAGAAAAGTCCAGAGTTACAAGTCACAAAACTAGAATTTTTGAACTGAACATAATTAAGGTAAAATGAACTACGGTTCTACTAATTGCTGCACAATGTCATCCCTGCATTCTCTAACTAAAGGATTTGGTTAACTTGCATTATTGCATGTTGCAAAAACATAATTAACTTGGACCCATTAACTACTAGACAAAACCCTATCAGCACACAGAATGCTAAAAAAAAAACGGTCATAAAACCAGAAAACTCAACAAAAGAAAACAAACACAAGTGAACAAGTGCCAATAATGTCAGAAAACTTGACTACACAATGAACTTAACATAATTGCAAGATACACAAATATACTCGAAACAATGTGAATCTCTTACGAGAGGACTAGAACAGACAAATGAGGGACCTGCAGCCCACAGATGAGGGGCTAATATCTGAATATGATAACAGCTTCCACCAAAAACTCTTTCAGAAATGCTTGGAAAGAGGTGAATCAGACAAATGCAGTTTTTGTCAAGTGCTTATGGATGAAGACAGCCAAACAACACAAAGTAGGCTGCCTCATTCACTGGAAATTATAAAAGTGTTATGACATTGCACTACCAGTCAGGCACTGGGATTCTAAAACAGCTGCACTTATAGAAAACAAAGAAAGTGCAGTAGTGTGGGACACCCAGAAAACTTGTTGCCAGAAAACCAGAGCTATTCATAAGCTAAAGAATCTTAAATCTATCTGTAGTTACATGTATCCGACCCCACTGATCATCTGTCCTATGGAGCGGCACAAGGAGATACAGCTGATGTGAATTAAATCTGGAACAAGCTACAGAACTAACCAGTTAATTGTAGGTGCCACAGGATTAAAATAAGGTCGCAGTCATTGTGTTGTCGTCAACAGATGAACTATGGCGAGAAGCAGTCTTTGGCACAATGCAAGCATTATGAAAGCAATTTCAGCAGTTTTAATAGATTAATGCTGCACAATAGTCAGACAACCAATCACTCTGGAATTCAGTTACCTTCTGCCATGAAGTGCATGCAAAGCAAAACCCAATTGGAAGCATTAATACAAGACAAAGAATTCAAATCCATCAATCAAGAATTAAAACCAATCCGTCAATCACAAAGTCCATCAAGCGTTTAAAAGCAATGCGCATGTCAATAACCAAGAGGCGACATAAGCAGAATGGTGGACTCCGGATGCTCATAGAAACAATGTCCTAGAACCACAGAGAGACTGCTAATGGTAGCCCATGAAAACCAGGCGTGTACAAAATACAGTGTTTGCCACAGAGTTGAAGATGGAGTGAAGCGTTGTGTGGATTTCAAGTGCAACGCTGCAGCGTAACCCATTAAATCCATTGCTAACTATGAAATAATTGAGCCAAATCTGAACCAGATAAACATTGAGGTTTTGATCATCACTGAAGTTACAGAAAACAGATATGTAGTAACAACGGATACCCTAGTTATTCCTAGAAAACCAGTATTAAAAGATCTGTAACTGATATTGTGAGTTGAGATGAACAACAAGTGGAAATCAGCAACAGAAACGGTCCTAATAGCTGTAGGTGCAACAGGAGTGAATAAGACAATGATGATGGTCTATGTGACGACGTACAGACCCAGAGAAATGCATCTTTGCTATAGTGGAGGTTCAGACATCATTTGCAGCAAATTCGAGATGTTAATGCTGAATATGTCCTGGCTAAGAAATGAAATTCATTAAAACCCAGCTTAAAGACTCTAAAGCCATTCGAGAAGATCAATTCTTGTGATACTCAGTTCACCGACATAGGAGTCACATATCACATTGCATAAAATGAGGGAACAAAGTAAGATAAAATGCTTTTATTTGTATAAATTGTATGAGTATCTTCTTTATATAAATCAGTGTGGCAACCTGAACAAGAGCACACTGGAGAAAGACCTTATCAGTACTCTGGATCTGAGAAGAACTTCAGCCTGACAAGTGTTTGATATAAATAAATATGGAAGAAAGAAATTTGCCAAAGCTCCGAAAACGACTTGTTTTTATACACAATATATGCAAATCTTCAGTTATATAGTGAAAAATATATTATAAAGCACATGAAAATGTTTAATAGCACATTGAGCATGCTGAAAACTACAATGTGAGACTGCATTAAACACCGTAAGAGTTTTAAATAACAAACTTTTTATAAAAAACTTGAAGTTTGGAAAAAATACCAAATTGGGTCCATTGAGGCAATTGACTACAAAGAACTCTTGAAGCAAACTTCAGTAGCTAACATTCTCCAAATATATCATGACTGGTTTCAGGAAACGTCTTGCAATTGCATTCTTGCAGAATAGTGTGCACGTGGGAGTCACTAAAAGTCAAGAGAGATAAACAAGTGCGGAACAAATCCCAGTAATCGGGGGGAGAGGGCACCATAGAGCCTCAGCGGCTCTTCTCAGGCTTTGATGGCGTATAGTGCCAACTATATTCAAAACAAGTAGCTTGATATGGACAATTCCAAATGACCGGCTCTGGCAAGCTGCCAGACACCACAAAAGGATAGAGGAAGAAATTAAGGAAACTGAACTCCCTCAGTCGAAGAAAGCAAAGAAGCTGCAACCAAGGCATATTGAGTGACGGTACTTGAGCGAGTGAAGTTGGTGTGAAGTTCCTAGCATTGCTGGTGTTACATCTCCAGTATTTCATGCCGTTTAAACCGGTTTATATCGCAACTCTTGTTACTGGAATGTCGAGTATGGGGGATAATATGGATGTCATAGAAGCAGATCAGATTCCACAGGAGTCCGTTACGTCTGCTGATAACACTAAGATTTGTTTCTCCTGTAAGTAAACTCCTGTTTCCTAGAGCATTAAAGGTCTTGGAGATATTTTCACTGGGCCAGGTGGGCCACAAAGAACCTTCACAGCAGACCTCAGCAACGCTCTGGCCCCTAACTGAGAGGAGCTTCAGGCACAGAAGGCTTGAGAATTTCATTCACATTTAGTGTTACGGCAAACAGTGATGTTTTGCAACTCAAGGCAGAGTATGGTAAAAACTCAGTTTACAGTATCTGAGCCCCATCAGCTGCAGCCTAGTGTGCGCAGGAATCAACAGTGATCCCAAAAACAATCCATGGGTTTCAGCAACTGTTCAGCCACATACAGGGATCCTACTCAGGAAACAACTGATGGCTCAAGCAGCTCACCACACCTACCTGTCCAGCCATGTGCAAAGAAGTGTCCAGCGCTGAGGAAGCAACACCACCAATGCAAGCCGCACCCGGGTGATCGCGTGTAACTGCATCCCAAGAAGAAGGAATCTCTCACTAATGCAACATCCCGACAGAGGAAGGAGAGGGACGACCAGTAGTCTGTTTGGCAGGTCCCCAGTGTGACGCGTCATTGGTGGTTTTGGGATAAAAGTAAGCAATGAAGTGTGTAGTAAACTGGACAAAGACTTTGGACCCAAGTCAATACATTAAAGGAAAAAAATAAATGGTGCACACTAACTTGCTTTGACACCTTCGCTCACCGCTTATTTTGTACAACAAAGAGACAATGGTGATTATTTTATTTTCATGCTGACTCTTTGAGGAGACACGTCTGCTTTTGTTGTTCTATTTTCTTGGGTAAGAAATATATTGACTTGCAAACTTTTATATAATATTACCAAAGAAGAAGAAATGATGGAGTCAATATTACCTTCCCCTGTTTTTCACAAAGTCCTTGGGAGCTAGCAATGAAGTGGGACTATTGGAAGCAGGCATTTGAAACCTATGGTTGGCGGAGTTTTTGTTTCAGAAATAAAATTGTGCATGCTTAAGCATCATTTTGGTATAGAGGGTTGGAGAATATTGAATCATTTACCAAACAAGAGATGATATTTCTGATGCTGACATAGAATTATAACAGGACAATGAGGATGAAGATGAGGGTAATCAGAGGGTTAGAAGAAGATTATGGTAAGAGGTTAAATACTGTTGTAGAGAGATGCAGATTAGACGGAACTGAAGCAAAGCAATAGTGTTGAAAAGTGTAGGACGTTCCCACACAGTGTCTTGAACCCCCCCTTTAGCATCTAAGCGGGGGTGGGGTTCTTTACAGGCCTCAGTTATCTGCAACTAGGGAGATAAAGGCTCATAATTAATACTGGAAGGAAAAAAGAAGGATGGTTTGATAGAAAAGGGAAAGAATGATGGACGAGTGAATAGATGAGTGGGTGAAAGGATAGGGGATGAAAGAATGGATGGATCAGTGGTTTCTTGATGCCATCAGAGCTTTGGTTCCAAGTGGGGGATACTTCATTTTCTGGCTACTCCCTTGTTCCCACCAATGGCCGCTTTCTGCACATTCGAAGATTTACATTAAGGATAAACTAGTTAAGCGCCCAATGTCAAATTACAAGAAAAGTTATTAGGAATAAAAGAGCCTACACTAGATAAAGCAATACGCACTGCTGAAAGAACTGAGAGCATTTCAAATATCTCTAGGAATGTATTCCTTCTGAGGGGAGAAGCAAGGGTAATGTTAAAGACAAGGATGACAGTGTTACGACCAAAACGTCTGGTTTAAATAGATAAAAAAGAATGGGTAGTATTTTTGGTTGGAGTGATGAAAACAGGAGAAGATGACAATATTCCAGCCTTGTTAGTTACATTGAACAGTCGCCCCGCAATGTAAGTCCAGTGTTGCAGAAGTAACAACTTCGGACACTTGTACGTGTATCCAAACACGAGAAGAGCATCAGCAGCAAAAGTTACTGGTCTGCAAGAGTCCGAAGAAGCAGATGAAGCCTTGGTGGACTCGCTGCAGTTTGTGCTCCTACCTTTGGTTGATGGAAACACCAGTCTGCAGGGCTTTCTACATTGTTACTTTGATGCCTCAGAAGCAACGGCAGTTAACTGCAGCATTATTCGGAAAAATGTTACCTAGTCACAGCTATTTCATAAGGGGATAGCATGACATTGTGGGACTGGTTGGCTGGCTTTGAGCCCATGTCACCTGGCTTTCCAGGACACCTTCCTCGTTCGAATGAGTTCGCATTCTAAAATGTACCCAAGTGCTTCTCATTCTACGTGTACCGATGATGATCAATCGATAAGATAGGGGTTCAAATACCATCAACCTTTAGGCTTTCAGACCAGCTGAACATTTCCTGATTTAGTTACAGCCCAACACTTGTTTATTTGCCCTCCTTTACAAACACATACTACAATCTGGTTTTTGTATTTGTGGCTGTGTGATCATGTCAGAGCACATTTCTACATCTGCACTTTTCACCAACCAATGTACTTAATTAAAGATACTTGTGTATGGTGTTATTTGGCTACACTGTACGTTGACTTGGAGAGAACACTAATTGTAACGGGCTGTTTACTGTTCCCATATGATACGGCTCTTCCTAATAATTCCACAGTGAGCCTTTGATGCTTGCTTTGTCCTGCACTGCTGGAGCAGGTACGGATCCCCTAAGACTCAAATCTAACAAACTTTGAATGCATCAGATCCTACATTTCTCACAGGACTCACGAACTTCAGATCTTCTACCTACTACAGGTCCATGTCCACGTGTGCACAGACCCTTCTAAATCAGCTCTGCTGCTCCTAATACAATCCTTGTTTGTTTAAAAAAAACCTCAAAGTCTCAGATAGCATCTTCTGGTACTTCCTCCCTCATGGAGTGAACTGCTTCATCCATAGTTCACTAAAATGTGCAGACTTAATTGGTCTTTCATCCTTAGGCTGTACATCTCAGTTTCACAATCTTCCAAGTATTTCTAGGCTGTCACCATGCACCATGTTTTTCCTACCTGTCTCTTTTCTTTTTCATTTAGTTAAATTATGTTTTTTGTTCCTTTCATTTTCTTTAACAATGCAAACCATTTAATGATGAGAGTGAACCATGTTCCTTAGCTAGGGCATACTATAATGTTTTGTGCCATAAGTCACATGGTTTTTTTGTTCCGTGACATCTCCAATGCTACAGAGTTTGTAAGATTGGTCTTTTTCCGGTGGCTGCTGCATTGGGACTATGAAAGGTGCCTGCAGAGTCTTGAGACAAGCAGGATTTTTAGTTGATTTACGTCTCAGAGCTGCTGCAACCACCTTGGGTAGACTACTCTGTGTTGTGTTTCTGATGTTGCTTCAGGTTTGACAGCTCCTAAAGTGCTGACACACACATTCCATCCACTCGTATGGCTTCTCCATGATGTGGACCGCCTGATGGTTGTGCAGAGCTGAAATATCAATGAAAGTTTTCTCACACCCTGTGTTGCGACGGAGAAGTCCTCTGCACGGTAATGGTCGTGTACCCCGCCCCCAGGTGCCCAACTGTACTGTTGTCTGGATCCCTAATACTGATTTTCGTTCTCCTAGTGAAACACAAATCATGGATGTGTGCCGTGACATAGGCCTGTCTCACGGATTGCGGTCATGTTGGACCAGGAGGGGCCCCAAAAGTGCTACCCTCATCGTGGTGGAAGGTTACTACCTTCACCAGGAGTTAACCAGCACGAGTGCAGTGGTGGCAGAGTACAGTGTAGTGATAAGTAGCAGTGAACAGGTCCTTTTTAGCCTGTGTCTCTAAAGTGAAGCCTACAGGCCTACTCACTTTTTGAAGTTCCACTGCTGTGTGTTTGCATCAGTAAGATGTGAAGTGCAGCACAGGAGAGGTGACTGCGTTGGAGGTATGTATGCCTGGGAAGGATACAGTACTGGGACACATCAGTGCAGTGTGTGCATGTATGCCTGCGAGAAGTACATTACATGAGAGATGTAGTGCTGTGCAGTGCATGCATGTACTGGGTGTATATGTTCCTGTGAGGAGTACAGTAGATGAAGGGTGCAGAGTTGTGCAGCGCACACATGGTGAATGTGTGTGCTGGGTGTATATGCACCTGTGAGGAATACAGTCGATGAAGGGTGCGGAGTTGTGCAGCGCACACATGGTGAATGTGTGTGCTGGGTGTATATGCACCTGTGAGGAGTACAGTAGATGAAGGGTGCGGAGTTGTGCAGCGCACACATGGTGAATGTGTGTATATGTGCCTGCAAATGGCGCAATGCAGCAAGGCTACAGTACTGGATAATGTGTGTGCATACAGTAAAAGTGTGCCTGCAATGATACATTACATTAAGGACCCTGGGTTCCATTTTAGGAGGCCAAAGCCTGCATGGTGAAGACCTGAGGAGGATAGATTTCTGTATTGCTGTACTCCTGTGAGCTGTGTGGGACACACTGGATTAGGGAGAGAGAGAATCCCCCTGTACATTTCAAAGAGTGCTCCTTGATTCATTGAGAGATCACAAAGAAAGGGGAAGGAGGTAGGTCCGATATGGGAATCATATTGAGTAGGGCTGGGACCCCGGGACTAACCTTTAAATGCACATATCACTGTGGCTGACACCCAGGTGTGAAATCCTTACTCCCATGACCTGTGTTGTGAGACTATCAACTTTGTAGTCTCTCCTGCTGTGATAGATGGCCTTTTAAGAGGGAGAGAAGTGTGCACTACAAAAGAAGCAGAACTCCAACATAAAACTTCAAAGACCCAGACAATAAATCACATTTGGTGTCTGGAAATGGACTATAAGTAGGGGAGGTTGAGACCCCAAATATTGACAAGCAGCCAGACGGGCTGTGTGAGGAGGGGAACCTCTGCAAGACGTCTGCCTGTGACCAGAACTGGGGGCCAAGTCCTGCTAGTCTCTCTGCTGGGTGAGAGGACATTACAGACCACCTTCTCTGGAGCCTGGAGCGCCAGTGCCTGCCTGCTTGCCAAGACCAGTGTGCCCTGTGAAGAAGAGGAGAGCGTTGGAGGGAACGAGGTCCAGTAAGGAGCCCTGTCGAGTGGACTCCTGGTGCGAGGAGACTGATGCTGCATCGATCGAGTTGTTGCCCATGTGCAGATTCAGGGCGGCGACCCATGTATGCCAGGAGAGGGCCACCGTGAAGATTGCTTTGAGCAGAGTGCTGTGGCGGGTGAGGAAAGCCTGTGTGGCGCCATTGCAGTGACCATGTATGCCAGTAAGGGAGCCGTGGAAGTTTTTGCTGGATACCAAGGGCTGAAGCCTGTGCAAGGAATCCCCCTATTCTGCCCCACACTGCTGTTGTGTGAGGAGGGGGTAGGGAAACTCAATCACTTGGCTGAGGACCCCCAAGCCTCTTGTAGTCGGAGTTCTTCCTCTTGCACTAGCACGAAACAGTTGTTGTGATGTAGAGGGGTACTGGCACTGGGGCGCTCCTGTTTGTGCACCTCCCGGTTGGTTAAATGGCACTTGGGAGTGCTGGTCTTGAAAGCTCCCCTACCTGTTGGTCTTCTGTTTTCTATAGTACCTCTCTAGAAGGCCCCTCGAAACGTCAATTGCTTTAGCTGTTTCTCAATATTTTCTATTTTTTGCAGGGCCTTTTCAACAGTTGGTCCAAATAGATGTTCTCCAGTGAATGGCATGTTCATGGCAGATGATTGTACCTCTGGCTTGAATTTTAAAACTCTGAGCCAGGTGTCCCTCCTCAGTGTTGTCCCCGTACTACTTGCAGTGTCTGCTACGGAGGGGGCTGACTTCAGGCATGTGTTTGCTATCATCTTGCCCTGTTGTATGAATGTTTTTTTACCTCTTGTGATATTGTTCTGGGAGATGCATCAGATTTCCAATCTCATCCCACTGTGGATGGCCATAACGGTTGAGAAGATCTATAATTTGCAATCCTCCACTGATTGCAGCCTCCCTTGCCATTTTTGAGCCTACCATCTCCAGCCTCTGCTTCTCCATGTCCCGGGAGTGGTCCTGTGGATGTAGGGTTCATATCTCTCTTCCTGGCTGTCATGATGATTATAGAGTCAGCCACTGCGTTGTCCTGATAAACAGTGGATCCTGTTACAAGTGTTTGTATTTCTTATCAAATCAAGAGGCGACAGCCTTCGAGGAACCAGGCTCTCGAAATGCATCTTTTTCTGATCCAAAAGCATTGGTAGATAGATTCCTCTTCTGATTTGGCATGGGGGTCTACAGAAGGACTCCGCCTACTCCTCCTCCAGCTGGACTCTTTACGTGTCTGCAGCACGTTTTATCAAGGAGTTGAAGTCTGCAAGGTCATCCTGCAGTGAAGACCTCGAAGAGTATCAAGTTCAAGTTTATTTGGTATAGACCTCTACTGAGGTCAACAAATACACAGACATAGTTTCAAAACTTTGATCGTAATACCCTTAAAACAGCTTTAAGCATTTATAATTTTAAAACATTTATCATAACAGACTTTAAAACAACTTTAAAAAGCTCTTTAAGAATTTATTCAATTGATAACAGGCAAATTCATCAGGTGGTGATTTACAGAGCTTAATTAGACCTTGTGTAGAAGAGACATTGTATCGGAGACAAATGGGCCTTAAATACCGCCACCGGGCTTCTACCAAGGTTGGATTAGGGCAAACTGTCAATACATGAGATAGATCTTGTGTTCCTCCCTTACACAAGTCACAGAGCCCTGTTGTGTTTTCAGAGTTATTCCACTTTGCTGTGTATACTTTCAAAGGGAGGATTTCCAACCTCAGTAGAAGAATACAGAGCCGTACCCTGTGATCTAGTGAAAAATAAGTGGATTTCTCAGGGATTTATAGTCTATATTTTTTGCATATTGTGTATAGTGTTTTAATTGAATACAGTGTTCTACATCCAGGCCGAAGCTTATTCTTTATGTCAGGTTTTTAAAATAGAGCTTCAAATGTGCCGGTGTCCAAGTTTGTAAAAGTGCTACTGTGCAGTGGGACAGGTTGAGAGCTATATTGAGATTCTTGTTAAAAGTGTATTGCGACGACTCATCTCTGAAAGTTTCCAATTTTAAAATGTGCCTTAAAGATCCAGAATCAGCGTGTAAAAGGTGATATGGCCATCTTATTATATTCGAGATAGCCCTAGCATATTTACTAGCTAAGCAAAGCTCGAGGCGAAGTGCTTGGACCGGAACAGCTTGATTTACTTTTACCAGTTTGCGTAGAAGAATCCCTTCTCTCATTTTTACAAATTGCCAGGTTTTGAGAAGTATATACTCTAGGGCATACGTTAAAATGGGAGGGATTTTTATATGATAAACTTCTAGCAAAGGCTCAAAATGCCCGTTTCCGGAAGAAGAGTATAGCCTCAGCAGTGCCCCTAAATGGGCATCTGCCTTTCGCCCTATGTGATGTAAATGAGAGGAGTTCTGTAAAGTTTGGGAAAAAATTTGATCTAAGTAGGTGTATTCTTTGACGGACTCCAATGGTTTTCCTCCCAATGTCCAATTGAAAGGTCTGAGTATGAATCAACAGCCTCCTCTGGAGACTCCGCATTGAGGTCCTGCCTAACCTCTTATTGCTCGCTCTCATTGTCGAAAGGCATGTCTTTGACAATGCCGTTATCGGCATAGAGAAACTCTTCCTGTTCCTCATCGCATGATTCCAGTGTGTTCAGAGGTTCTTTTGTTTTTCCTCGACCCCTCTGGGATCTTGTCAACATGTGGGACACGGAACCGTTTCAACAACCCGTCTAAGTCTTTCTTCTTTTGTCACTGAGCCACCATTTTGGCCTAGAGCTAACGTTTCTTGTGCTGGACCTCGAGCGTCCGTTGATCGAAGTAGAAGGATCGGCTTCTAATTTCTCTTCAATGTCGGATTTTCCATCTCTTTCCCTCAATTTCTCTCAATCAACGTTGAAGTTGTTACTGAGCCTAAACCCGCTCCTAACAGTAATGAAAGCCAAGATCACAAACTATCTAACATATGGCCAAGAGATTATGCTGGGGACCAACCTTAACATGCTGAACAAAATAACTACCAGAATCTTCAAGCGAGTATGGCACCTGCCAAAATCTGCATCGCCAGCCCAGGTAAGGCTCAAGTTTGGGCTACTAGATCATCGAGGCGTCAAGGCCGGCGCATACATCAAGCTGTGTAATAGATTGCGCATCTCCCGAGAAAGTAGTCTGGAGGCTAGGCTGTGGCAAGAAATTTCGATAGGCCAAATCAGCCAAAAACACCGACTTCACCTGGAACACTCCCTGCAACTAGTGGATGTTGAAGAATAATGGGGATCAAACCAATCCTAGCAGGCTTTAAAGCTCTCCATCAAAAGAAGTGTTCGACTCTTGTCCTTTCACTCAGATAGGCCACAATTGCCCAAAAGAAAACACGCCTGGTCAGTTATCTCGAATTCAAACCAGGGGCAGAGGCGCCCTATCTATCAAGCACTTATGCACTTTCATGGAAGAAAGGGTTCATGGCACTGAGGATGGGCGAATGGCCCTTCTTAAGACACCTACCAGAATGGCGCCGCTCAAGTGACAGCACAGAGTGCAGAGGGTGCGGCTACCACTCGGAATCAATTGAGCATGTGGTCTGCATCTGCCCCGCACTGCTTAACGACAGAAGGACCCTGCTGCGGGGTGAATGGAATAAACACGGAGCGCAAACGTGTCGACAAGCCATCATAGCTGCTTTGAACCCAGAAAACATGATGCTCAACATCCGGTTCACCAAATTTGTCACAAGAGCGGCCAAAAATCTAGGCATGACAGGTCTGCAAGCACTCCTGCCTCAACCTGCACTCCAGTGAAATCACCGAGCTTCCAACGATCCTCTGAACACACTCAGCCAATCCTTAAATGCTGCTTTTGCTTTTTCACTCCCTCTCATCTTTATCATTCAGAAAGTTAACGTCCGGCCGTCTTTATTTGCCCTCAATAACGATGATATTGTTCTAGTCAGCCTATGCTAAACACTAGATAAACCATGAATTGGACAATTACGAACATATAACCACCATTGACATTCGCCCTAATGAACTTTCAGTAACATCACCACTTCTTTCTTAATCTATTTATATCATCGATCTACTTTTTTAAACTCTTAGTAACATCAGAGCTTCTTTTTAAATTATTTTGTATCTGCGAATTGCTTTTGAAATTTTTTGTACATAAGAAGTATTTTTTTTAAATTGTCATGATTTTAAGTAATCAAACAACAAAGACAAATTGAATTGAATTTTTACCGAGGGTTTGCCTCATTCAGTGTCCTTGGTGCCGGGCCCCCGTGTGGCTCCATTTTCAAAGGCTTGGCTTGCCTGCGTGTGCACTGTTACCTGCTGGCTTCTCCTGGGTTCAGCCTCCTTTGATGCCTTCCTCACAACATTGTCTCTCAATGACTCTTTCCTTGGTGTTGCAGCCCTCCAGATGTGCAAGTTAGGTCTCCTCTGTTTTCTCCTCAGCACGCTGGATAGGCCAATGTCGCAGAGTACAGTCTGCTTCTGCTGCAGCTTCATTACAGTGTGATGCACCCACCGTTCGCTCTCTCTAACCTTCAAAGTTTCTGCTGAAATGCAGCACAGGACTTGCACCTTTCGGCACTCTGATCTTTTGACAGGTACAAGTTCCAAACTTCGTGACTATATTTTTGTGAAGAGTTGTGGTGACACCATGGGCAAAATCTAAAGGAGGTATTCTCAATCTCCCCTAAAGCTGTAGGTACCCAAATACACATTATCTGACTGCCTGGTTGATTCTTTCAATAAAAACCTTTGATGGAAACTCAGTCACAACAATATTTCCTCTGGTTTTCTTCGGTGTCTCAAAATCTCCATCTCCTTTTCTCACAATTTCTCTCAATGATTCGTTGGTGCATTTTCTGAATGCTGGAGCTCCTCCTTTGTGCTTCTAAACTCAACAACGGAAAAAAGAATCTGAACTTGGAGACCATGCATTGGGGTTTACAGGGCGTACATCTGATGTCACAAGGGGAGGGACTTATCACCAAATTGTCCTTGACGTCCAAGAAGGAAAACGAAGGACATACAGAAGAATTCCGGACTCAACCACTAGATGACAGAATAAAGCACATGTGAATCCAAAAAAGATTCACACTGCAAAACTAGTATTTCATGTTCATTTTCCCAACCCTTTGGTCAGTGTGGATTCATGATCTGCCAACACGCTGAGCTTCTGCCTCAAGAACATCTCATAATGTAACTTTCACTACGCTGCAGAACTAACTCTAGCTCAACTCTTTCTCTGGCTACAAACTGACCATCGCTGTGAGAAAACAATGATTGATGACCGACTCCCTGCCTACGTCACTGGCCCAGACAGAGCGGTTTGCAACAGTACTTTCCATCAGCCTCATTGTTTGCTGTATCTGATAAGTCTGGTCAATTTTAGGATCTCACCTTGTCTGCATTTGCGTAAGTATTCTCCTCCTGTTCCACTGCTTTGTTGCAGCACTGTCCATCTGACTTGGGGACTCTGGATATGTGACCTTGTATTACCTGTCATCAGGGCGCTTCACTGGTGAGATGTGACGAGCGTCCATTTTGAGGTGCCATCAGATTTCTTTTCATCAAGCCTCTCCTTCCCCGACTAATACACTTGTAAAGCTACCATTGGGGGCACATGCTCTGCTCTTGGGTTTCCACAAATTTATGATATTCAATTTAACACTGCCAGAATTGTGAAGATCTTTTAAGATTAAAAATAGCAATTTATGGAATACTCACTTGGAAATATCTGGAAAAGAATAAAATCTGTTCAAATTCCATAAGTCAAAATGCTATATTTTCCCAAAACAGAGTTTGGGTAGGAGTTTGTTTTCTGGCATCCCCTACCCAGAGCTGTGTTGGAAATTTTAGAGCATTCCATAAATCCAAAAACAAGAGTCCGATTGCGTTCCTAACTCTTGAGCCACCGACTTGCTGAAACGGTGAAGACAGCTCATTTAATTATTTCAATAAACTCTAGGAAATACAAGCACGCTCCGTTGTCATTTCCAAAGACTTTATTTCTTGAGCTCACCTGCTGTTGCACAGCAACCACAAGTAGCCGGAATAAATGTGTCTGATCAGACTAGGCAATTTGTACAATTGAGATTCAATCAGTCAAACAACAACAAATATGGTTAGATCTCTCTAACTAGTAGTACAAAAGGGATTGTTTTGATTTATGAAGGTACTGGGTTCCTTGACGTCCTTGTGCACGGCTGTATGTCGAATGTGCTAAAAATGCTAAAACATGGCCCAATGAGAAAGAGTAAACGTAAAAATGAATTCAATTATACTAAAAGTGTTCATGTATTATTAAACTGAAGATAAAGCCATGTCTTCATGATTCCACGCGGTCTTTCTTCTTAGTGATGCGTATCTCCATTTTACACCGCTAAAAAATAAAAATAAATGTTTTCTGCAGGTTACTTGGTAATAAATATTAACATTACACATCATTTCTCTTCAATAAATGTTCACAATAAAACATTTACCCAAGTCCAGACTGGAAATTCTGCTTCTATTTAATACCTCCCTCAATACAAATGCTGCTTGCACAATAGATTGTTTTTTTTAACAACTCATTTCATAATTCATCCAACTGCAGGAACTAACTTTTCAAGTAAATGCAAATGAAATGTATCCAATAACATCCTGCTAGTTTCCCTTCAGATTTCATCACAACTCTTGATGAACGAGTTACTTACCTTCGGTAACGATGTATCTGGTAGAGACAGTCTAGCCGCAGATTCCTTAACTTAGAATATCCCCAGGCGTCAGACTGGATCCAGAAAACATTTTCCCCAGCAGTACCTCTGCACGCCGGGGGGCGGCATCGCCTGGCTCCGTCCTGACGTCGTCCACGGAAGGGACGTCAATGGAGCCATATAAGACCCCCTCGACGTGCTGACGTCAGTTTTCTGCAGTGAAACTTTTCCGCACCACAACGCGGAGCCACTACAAAAACTGTGAGAGTATAGGAACAGTGTGCCAAAAAAGAAACAAAAACTTTTGAAACAACAATGATAAGAAAACATCCTATGTTGAAAAGCACTCAACACTTGGAGGGACTGAAGGAAGCGAACAACCACCCGCTCTAATAAAAATCCCATCAAGCAGAGAACCGTGCCCCCCTAAAGAGGCAACGGCAGTGGAAATGCATGACATGACAATCAAAGGACAGAACGCAGCCACAGGATGGAACTGTACGACAGAGTCTATGAGCAAGGATGCAACTGAAAAGGTGGTACAGGACTGAAAAGTCGTGACGTATGGCCTGTGACCAGAAGTAAACAACCACTTAGAAGTTATACCACACCCCCACAATGACCTATGCACTGAACATAGTCCAATAGAAGCTCAATCCAAGCATCTGCAGCAGAGACGAGGAGACCCCAAAAACATGGGGAGACAGACGAGGGAGGGTTAGAAAACATGATAAACTCCATGCCGGAACAACCCGGATGGAGTAGCAGCAAAAAGCACATAATGTAGACACCCAAACGAGAAAGAGTGGTAAGCTAACGTGCCTAAAGCAGAAAGACACACCCTGCCCTTGAGGTGGGTGAACTAGAGCACCCCTTAGGAAGACCATGGCCACCTGAAGGAGGCAAGGTGGTAGAACCCCACCTGGAAAGGACCACGCAGAGCGGGGAGGATGGGCGGGCGTTAAGGAATCTGCGGCTAGACTGTGTCTCTACCAGATACATCGTTACCAAAGGTAAGTAACTCGTTCATCTGATAGAGACATCTAGCCGCAGATTCCTTAACTTAGAATAGATACCACAGTTACACCCCATGGGAGGAGGGCCTGCGAACAAACCCCACCATGTTCCCGAAGGAAGCAGACCGTCAAGAACGTTGACGGAAACAAGGTGGGGCAGCAGCAGCTGACACCAGACCCATAAGGCTCCGTAGCACCAGCATAGCTAACACCAGACCCTGAATGTCAGGGCAGAGCCCACAACACAAATCATCAGAGGACAACACGAGTCCACTGTCGGCCAGACAGGGACGAAACAAAGGCACAGGACCAGAAAAGGCAGTGCACAATGACAGAATGCCACAGATTTCCACGAAAAGAGGGAAACTGAGTATAGGACCCCAGGGTCCGAAGAGACAAAGGTCCAGCGAAGGGATGGCAACAGATGGCATGTCAGGGTAGAGGGCATCATGCCGAAACACACAACTATGACTACCAGGAGGTGCATAGATGTAAATGACAAGAACACACGAAAACAGGTAGGGTGTACCTTGAGAACTACTCCACACAATGGAGAGCTCAACGAAGCTTAACAACAACAACATGTGCGGGCCGACTGAGAAGACAGCACAGCACCAGGTAGCCAACCAAGCAGCCGTACCCCTGGGAACAAAGACCAAGGGCGACCGGCAAGCCGAACATGCCCAAGACTAGCTCCCCAGAGGGAGAGAGTGGAGAAAAGAGATAGAAACAAATGGGGGACCTGGAACAATCCCCAGGATCCACCGCAGGGAGACTCTGCACGCCTACCCCCTCGTGTGCAAACACAGCACACCGAAATGCTGGAAAAGTCAGGAAATGACAACCAAGGGGGTAAACCAGAAGGACACCCTTAGAGAATGGACAGGCGTCCGAAAGGTAGAAATAAAATCGCCATCTGTGAACCGTAGCGGGACAACAGGCCAACCACAAAGATGGCGGCCAAAACTCCGGGAGTGAGACCAACCCCCGCGACACAGGCAGTAATACTGACCATCACACCAAGAAGAAGAAGTCAGTAACATGCAGACATAGAAAGTCCGAAAAACGAACAGATGTAGACAGGATGAATTCAGAGAACATCCGGAGAATCTGTTGAAACTCATCGCAGCGGCCAGGAAAAGAATACCTGAGCTGTGTGCGACAATGCCAGGCCGGGGCCCCTCCAAGGGAGACCAGGAACACAACACAAAACAGAACAGAGGTCCGTTCTGGTAAAAATGTACCACTCATTGGCCAACCCCCGACAGGGTGTACCCAAGCCTTTTCAACACCAGGGAAGAAGGCCACAGCAAGAAAGCGCATGCAAGACAATGGCCCAAGGATCCCTACGGGTCCCCTATGAGAATACATACACATAGGACGGGTCACAAGCGGTGACCGAAGAAACCGATCCGGAGCAGAACGGAGCGCCCACAGGGATGCGTATCCACGCCCAAGAACGCCAACGGCGCTTAGGGTAGAAAGAAGGCAGAAGAAGAGCCAAAGCAAGGTAGGGGAGACGAGAAAACCCCTCTGGGGTGAGCCGGAAACGACAGAGCCCCAACAAAACACCAGAGCAAACTGCGTCCACAGACACCCGAGAATGCCACGGAACAACCGTAGGCAGCGATACAGAAGCACCAGGAGAGGACCAAGTCAGTCTGTGGGACTCAACCGAGGGTACGTACCACCACAGCGGGAAGACAATAGCAAGAGAGCTCCACGGGAGCCTCCGAAACTTTCTGACAAGAAAAAGCTACACAATAGCAAACGAATACCCCACATAGGGTACGTCACATCCCTATAAAAGCAAGGGACACCTCTTGAGACAAGCTCATAGGCAGAGGTCAAAAGAAACAAACAGCTGGCCCAGCTCCAGTAAAGTAAGGGAAAAAACTTCTGGCTGAACAGCCATACAATCATTCTGGGACAAACCTCTTGGACCCAAAGACAAACAGAAAAACAGTGACAACCCCGTCACACGAAAACAGATCCACCATAGTGGACTAAAACCCAGGAAGTCAACGAAATCCTGAAAAGAGACGCTGTACTGCCGATTCGGATTGGTCGTCAAACAAATGGGCCCCATCAAAGGACAGATCTCTGAGTCGCTCCCGAACATTTTCGGGGAAACTGCCATCACGCAGCCAAGCATGTCGACGCAGGGCAACTGAGCTGGCCATAGCACGACCCACTGAGTCAGTGGTATCCATGGCCGACCGGACGGTAAACTGCGCCATGTCACGGCCATCCCGAACCAGCTGGAGCAGGTCAGAAGGAGGGAAGGAGTAGCTCAGCAGTGTCCCAAAGGGCAGAAGTAGCCCGAGCAAACACG
Organism: Calotriton arnoldi; assembly: GCA_963921515.1. Classification (NCBI taxonomy): domain Eukaryota; kingdom Metazoa; phylum Chordata; class Amphibia; order Caudata; family Salamandridae; genus Calotriton; species Calotriton arnoldi. Next base: position 40,433 of record CAWUFW010017878.1, read on the forward strand.
CAGATCATGTTGAGGGAACGCAGGCCGGAACTGGTGGACGGAAAAACATTACGGCCACACGACTCCAACCACCTAGACTCCCGAGTAGGAGGAAGCAACGGTGGAGGAGAGGAAAGATGCGCAGCCTGGACTACCAGCCCATGAGCCCTAGGATGAAGGGACAAACAGGCAGGGTCATCTGGAGCCGGTCGGTGGTGATGCGCCACAGACGAGGGTCTGGCCCAAGTTCCCAGAAGGACATCATATAATGACCTGCCAAAAGGCAAAAGAGGCTCCACATCCACGAGCCCTGGTGAGGAAGATCCAACAAAGGATCCGAAGGCAAGGAAACAGAGGGCGGCTGCATGTGTAAGACACGGGTAGCCCTACCAACTGCCCGCGCAAAGTCAACGCTGGCCTCCGTGGCCATCCGAGGGGGAGACAGCAAGTTATCCGTTGGGATGGCTGCAGGCTAATCCGTCCGACCAACGACAGCGGCTCTGCAGAGAAATGAGCCGGCCAGTGCCCCATGGGATTCTGCTCCGTGGTGCATGGGAACACCTGTGTGGGCGGGGAGCCCACTGGGGTCACATCCTCCAACAGAGGGACAACCGGGGACCGAATAGGCGTCGACCGGCGTTGGAACGGCGTCGGCTCGGCGCCGATGGCGTCCGAAGAGGGGTCGACCACCCGGTGTCGGACCGGCGTCGACTCGGCCTCCACCAAGGCCGGAGCCGGCGGGGAGGAACGAAGCCGACTCGGAGACGAACTCCGCGCTGCAGCCACATCCAGCGACGACGCAGGGAGCCCCGCAGGACTGTGCGAAGACGCGTCAGGAGAGATAGACGTCAGGAGAGATAGACGTCAGAGAGGGATGCCCATCCGGGCCGTGTCCCGACATCGCAGCGACTCTGGAACCGGAGTCAAGGCACTCGATCGGCGCCGAGGGCGAACACGCAGGCGAGCCCCCGACCTGAGTCCCTACCCCCAGTGTGGGGCCCGAAGGCGCGCCAGGGAGAGGGGGTGACCCAAAGATGGCCTGGAGAGCCCTAGAATAGGCTTCCATCTGGGTCTGAGTCGCCCCAACACCAGGAAACGGTGGATAGGCGGGTGTCGACTCCTGAGGACTCGCGTCCGGTGAAGACCGGGAGCGGCGGCCCCCAGTGACACGCTTGTGCGAGGTCGACGACCTCCGTGACTTTCTCCGGTACTTACCTGAGGCAGGCGAATGACGTCCACGGGAACGACTCCGGGATCTTTCCCGAGGAGAGACCTCAGCGTGGGAGGAAGAGCTGCGCCTTTTGGAGCCCTCCACTGGAGACATCCACCGGCGCCGCGAGGACTCCGACCGGGACATCCGGGCAGACAACAGTTTCGTCCGTCGTTCCCGCAGGGACTTCGGCTTCAGCTGCCGGCAGGCGTCACACTCGGCGGAGTCGTGGTGCTCGCCCAAGCACCACATACAGATCTCGTGTGGATCCGTCGCCGGCATCTGCCGCAAGCAGCACGCACACGATTTGAAGCCCGCAGGCATCGGCACACTGTTCCAGACGCGAAAGGCGTCGCAAAGGCCTGAAAACAGGCCAGAGGAACCGCTAAACTCCGGATCCGCGTTAGGACGCGGAAAAGAAGAAAACTGACGTCAGCACGCAGAGGGGGTCTTATATGGCTCCATTGACGTCACTTCCGTGGACGACGTCAGGACGGAGCCAGGCAATGCCGCCCCCCGGCGTGCAGAGGTACTGCTGGGGAAAAGGTTTTCCGGATCCAGTCTGACGCCTGGGGATAGTCTAAGTTAAGGAATCTGCGGCTAGATGTCTCTATCAGATGGAATACCTTCCTCAGTAAGTTTTCAGACAGGTTGTAGCTCCTCGCAGGTCTGGTCTGTATCCAGGCGCTGCACAAGAAGCCCCACTTGACAGGCAATCATTCTCGGGGATATTCTAAGTTAAGGAATCTGCGGCTAGATGTCTCTATCAGATGGAATACTTTCCTCCTCAGTAAGTTTTCAGACAGGTTGTAGCTCCTCGCAGGTCTGGTCTGTATCCAGGCGCTGCACAAGAAGCCCCACTTGACAGGCAATCATTCTCGCCTGCGGAAGGCGCATCTCAAGCACGTGGGCTCCATGTGGCTGGTCTACGGCATTCATAGCCCGTCATTGGCTGAGGCTTTCCTTAACTAACAACTACACTAGCCTGTGATTGGTCAGCAGCCATCGTGTACTGCAAAACACCATACTGCATTTGGTAAGTGGCCTTCATAGTATGAGTATTTCGGTGGCTTTTCTACTGTGCAAAATAAATAACCTTCCTGTTTCCATGAGAGGGAATGCAATGTGCAGGCATGGTGGCCCTGTGGAAGTGGGAAAGATAGGCCTACAGACATGCAATGTATGAGTTATCTGCTGTTAATTGAGCTGCCGTGCAACACGCATTGGAAAAAACAAAATAGAATTGCATTCATATTAATTTCTCATGTCGACTTGAGCATGAGTGTAGCAGTGATTGAAGCATGAGTGCCGCAGGAGGTACCTGCTGTGGTTGGAGCAAGAGTGCCGCAGGAGGTACCTGCTGTGGTTGGAGCAGAAGTGCCACAGGAGGTACCTGCTGTAATCGAAGCATGAGTGCCACAGGAGGTACCTTCTGTGATTGGACCAGGAGTGCCATAGGAGGTACCTGCTGTGATTGGAGCAGGAGTGCCGTAGGAGGTACCTGCTGTGATTGGAGCAGGAGTGCCACAGGAGGTACCTGCTGTGATTGGAGCAGGAGTGCCACAGGAGGTACCTGCTGTGATTGGACCAGGAGTGCTGCAGTAGGTACCTGCTGTGATTGGACTAGGAGTGCTGTAGGAGGTACCTGCTGTGATTGGAGCAGGAGTGCTGCAGGAGGTACCTGCTGTGATTGGAGCAAGAGTGCCACAGGAGGTACCTGCTGTGGTTGGAGCAAGAGTGCCATAGGAGGTACCTGCTGTGGTAGGACCAGGAGTGCTGCAGGAGGTACCTGCTGTGACTGGAGCAGGAGTGCTGCAGGAGGTACCTGCTGTGACTGGAGCAGGAGTGCTGCAGGAGGTACCTGCTGTGGTTGGAGCAAGAGTGCCATAGGAGGTACCTGCTGTGGTAGGACCAGGAGTGCTGCAGGAGGTACCTGCTGTGACTGGAGCAGGAGTGCTGCAGGAGGTACCTGCTGTGATTGGACCAGGAGTGCCGTAGGAGGTACCTGCTGTGATTGGACCAGGAGTGCTGCAGGAGGTACCTGCTGTGATTAGACCAGGAGTGCTGTAGGAGGTACCTTCTGTGATTGGAGCAAGAGTGCCGCAGGAGGTACCTGCTGTGATTGGACCAGGAGTGCCCTAGGAGGTACTTGCTGTGATTGGACCAGGACTGCTGCAGGAGGTACCTGTGATTGGACCAGGAGTGCTGCAGGATGTACCTGCTGTGATTGGAGCAGGAGTGCTGCAGGAGGTACCGTCTGTGATTGGAGCAAGAGTGCCGCAGGAGGTACCTTCTGTGTTTGGAGCAAGAGTGCCGCAGAAGGTACCTTCTGTGTTTGGAGCAAGAGTGCCGCAGGAGGTACCTTCTGTGGTTGGAGCAAGAGTGCCGCAGGAGGTACCTGCTGTGGTTGGAGCAGGAGTGCCGTAGGAGGTACCTGCTGTGGTTGGAGCAGGGGTGCCGCAGGAGGTACCTGCTGTGATTGGACCAGGAGTGCCGTAGGAGGTACCTGCTGTGATTGTAGCAGGAGTGCCGCAGGAGGTACCTGCTGTGATTGGAGCAGGAGTGCCGCAGGAGGTACCTTCTGTGATTGGAGCAGGAGTGCCACAGGAGGTACCTGCTGTGATTGGAGCAGGAGTGCCACAGGAGGTACCTGCTGTGATTGGACCAGGAGTGCCGCAGGAGGTACCTTCTGTGATTGGACCAGGAGTGCCGTAGGAGGTACCTGCTGTGATTGGAGCAGGAGTGCCGCAGGAGGTACCTTCTGTGATTGGCCCAGGAGTGCCGTAGGAGGTACCTGCTGTGAATGGAGCAGGAGTGCCGTAGGAGGTACCTGCTGTGATTGGAGCAGGAGTGCTGCAGGAGGTACCTTGTGTGATTGGAGCAAGAGTGCCGCAGGGGGTACCTTCTGTGATTGGACCAGGAGTGCAGCAGGAGGTACCTTCTGTGATTGGACCAGGAGTGCCGTAGGAGGTACAAGCTGTGATTGGACCAGGAGTGCCGTAGGAGGTACAAGCTGTGATTGGAGCAAGAGTGCCGCAAGAGGTACCTGCTGTGGTTGGAGCAGGGGTGCCCCAGGAGGTCCTGGGTCTGATCAGAGTGCAGTAGGAAACATTCGCTTTGAAGGATGGGTGCAGAAGGAGGTACCTGCTGTGCTCAGAGTGACAGTGTAGAAGGAGCTACCTGTTCTGATCGGAGTGCAGAGGGAGGTACCTCCTCTGGTATGAGCAGAAGTGCTGTTATTTGAGCAGAAGTGCAATAGGAGGCTCCTGCAGCGGTTGGAGCAGGAATGCTGTAGTAGGTACCTGCTGGGATAATAGTAGGAGTGCAGTACAATACCTGGTGTGATTGAAGCAGGAAAGAAATAGGAGGTGCTTATTCTGATCTTAAAAGGACTGCAGTTAGTGGCACCTGCTGTGATCATTGCAAAAGTGCAGTCAAAGGTACCTGCTTGGATTGGAGCAGGTGTGTCTTATCAGAGAAGGAGTGTAATAAGAGCATATGTGTCTTATCAGAGGAGGTATGTAATAAGAGCAGGTGTGTCTGACGAGAGGAGGAGTGTAATAAGAGCAGGTGTGTCTGATGAGGGGAGGAGTGTAATAAGAGCAGGTGTGTCTGATGAGAGGAGGAGTGTAATAAGAGCAGGTGTGTCTGATGAGGAGGAGTGTAATAAGAGCAGGTGTGTCTGATGAGGAGTGTAATAAGAGCAGGTGTATCTGACGAGAGGAGGAGTGTAATAAGAGCAGGTGTGTCTGATGAGGGGAGGAGTGTAATAAGAGCAGGTGTGTCTGATGAGAGGAGTGTAATAAGAGCAGGTGTGTCTGATGAGGAGGAGTGTAATAAGAGCAGGTGTGTCTGATGAGGAGTGTAATAAGAGCAGGTGTGTCTGATGAGAGGAGGGGTGTAACAAGAGCAGGTGTGTCTGATCAGAAGAGGAGTGTAATAAGAGCAGGTATGTCTGATGAGGAGGAGTGTAATAAGAGCAGGTGTGTAATAAGAGCAGGTGTATCTGATGAGAGGAGGAGTGTAATAAGAGCAGGTGTGTCTGAGGAGGAGTGTAATAAGAGCAGGTGTGTCTGATGAGAGGAGGAGTGTAATAAGAGCAGGTGTGTCTGACGAGAGGAGGAGTGTAATAAGAGCAGGTGTGTCTGATGAGAGGAGGGGTGTAACAAGAGCAGGTGTGTCTGATCAGAAGAGGAGTGTAATAAGAGCAGGTATGTCTGATGAGAGGAGGAGTGTAATAAGAGCAGGTGTGTCTGATGAGTGGAGGAGTGTAATAAGAGCTGGTGAGTCTGATCAGAGGAGCAGTGTAATAAGTGGTATTGTGCTGTGATAGAAGCAGGAGTACAGTAGGAGGTACGTGTTATAATCAGAGCAGGAGTCCACTAGGGGGTACATCCTGTGATCAGAGGAGCAGTGTAATAAGAGGGACAGTGCTGTGACAGAAGCAGGAGTACAGTAGAATACCCGGTGTGATTGGAGCAGGAGTGCAGTAGTTGTGGTACCTGCTCTGATGAAGCAGGAGGGACCTGGCATAACCAGAGCAGGACTGTAGCAGGAGGTATCAGCAGTGTTGAAGCAGGAGTACAGTAGGAGGTCCATAGTGGGATCAGAGCAGGATTGCAAGAGGAGGAATCTACTGTGATTGGAGGATGAGGTCAGGGGAGTCAGCTGTTGTGATATGACTAAAAACAGAGTACAAACGAATCGCTGTGATGTAAGTAGGACTTCCGGAGAAGTGGTGTAGGAGATCACAGGAGGAAATACCACTGCACCTGTGCTTAGATCAAAGGAGGTAGCAACCATTCAATCTCTGCTCAGTCCACAGGATGTAGCAACCACGCCACCTCTGCTCAGTCCACAGGACGTAGCAACCACTCCACCTCTGCTCAGATGAAAGGAGGAACAACCACTGCACCTCTGCTCAGATCAAAGGCGGTAGCAACCATTCAATCCCTGCTCAGTCCACAGGACGTAGCAACCACACCACCTCTGCTCAGTCCACAGGACGTAGCAACCACTCCACCTCTGCTCAGATCACAGGAGGAACCACTGCACTTCTGCTCAGTTCAAAGGAAGTAGCAATCACTCCACCTCTGCTCAGTCCACAGGACATAGCAACCACTCCACCTCTGCTCAGATCACAGGAGGAACAACCACTGCACCTCTGCTCAGATCAAAGGAGGTAGCAACCACTGCACCTCTGCTCAGATCAAAGGAGGTAGCAACCACTCAACCTCTGCTCAGATCACAGGAGGAACAACCACTGCACCTCTGCTAAGATCAAAGGAGGTAGCAACCACTCAACCTCTGCTCAGATCACAGGAGGAACAACCACTGCACCTCTGCTCAGATCAAAGGCGGTAGCAACCACTCCATCTCTGCACAGGACGTAGCAACCACTCCACCTCTGCTCAGCTCACAGGAGGAACAACCACTGCACCTGTGCTCAGATCAAAAGAGGTAGCAACCACTCCATCTATGCTCAGACTACAGGACGTAGCAACCACTCCACCTCTGCTCAGCTCACAGGAGGAACAGCCACTGCACCTCTGCTCAGATCAAAGGAGGTAGCGCCCACTCCACCTCTGCTCAGTCCACAGGACGTAGCAACCACTCCACCTCTGCTCAGTCCACAGGACATAGCAACCACTCCACCTCTGCTCAGTCCACAGGACGTAGCAACCACTGCACCTCTGCTCAGTCCACAGGACGTAGCAACCACTGCACCTCTGCTCAGATCAAAGGACGTAGCAACCACTCCACCGCTGCTCAGCTCACAGGAGGAACAACCACTGCACCTCTGCTCAGATCAAAGGAGGTAGCAACCACTCCACCTCTGCTCAGATCACAGGAGGAACAACCACTGCACCTCTGCTCAGATCACAGGAGGTAGCAACCACTCCACCTCTGCTCAGTCCACAGAACATAGCAACCACTCGACCTCTGCTCAGATCACAGGAGGAACAACCACTGCACATTTGCTCAGCTCACAGGAGGAACAACCACTGCACCTCAGCTCAGCTCACAAGAGGAACAACCACTCCACCTCTGCTCATATCATAGGAGGTAGTAACCACTGCACCTCTGCTCAGATCACAGGAGGTGGCAACCACTGCTCCTCTGCTCCCATCACAGGAGGTGGCAACCACTGCACCTCTGCTCCCATCACAGGAGGAACAACCACTGCACCTCAGCTCAGCTCACAGGAGGAACAACCACTGCACCTCTGCTCAGCTCACAGGAGGAACAACCACTCCACCTCTGCTCAGATCACAGGATGTAGCAACCACTCCACCTCTGCTCACATCACAGGAGGAACAACCACTGCACCTCAGCTCAGCTCACAGGAGGGACAACCACTGCACCTCTGCTCAGCTCACAGGAGGAACAACCACTCCACCTCTGCTCAGCTCACAGGAGGAACAACCACTCCACCTCTGCTCAGATCACAGGATGTAGCAACCACTCCACCTCTGCTCAGATCACAGGATGTAGCAACCACTCCACCTCTGCTCAGATCACAGGAGGTAGCAACCACTGCACCTCTGCTCAGATCACAGGAGGTAGCAACCACTGCACCTCTGCTCAGATCACAGGAGGTAGCAACCACTGCACTTCTGCTCAGATCACAGGAGGAACAACCACTACACCTCAGCTCAGCTCACAGGAGGGACAACCACTGCACCTCTGCTCAGATCACAGGAGGAACAACCACTCCACCTCTGCTCAGATCACAGGATGTAGCAACCACTCCACCTCTGCTCAGATCACAGGATGTAGCAACCACTCCACCTCTGCTCAGATCACAGGATGTAGCAACCACTCCACCTCTGCTCAGATCACAGGAGGAACAACCACTGCACCTCAGCTCAGCTCACAGGAGGAACAACCACTGCATCTCAGCTCAGCTCACAGGAGGAACAACCACTGCACCTCTGCTCAGCTCACAGGAGGAACAACCACTGCAACTCAGCTCAGCTCACAGGAGGGACAACCACTGCACCTCTGCTCAGCTCACAGGAGGAACAACCACTCCACCTCTGCTCAGCTCACAGGAGGAACAACCACTGCACCTCTGCTCCTCAGATCACAGAAGGAACAACCACTGCACCTCTGCTTCCATCACAGGAGGTGTCAACAACGGCACCTCTGTTTCCATCACAGGAGGTAGCAACCACTGCACCTCTGCTCAGTCCACAGGACATACCAACCACTGCACCTCTGCTCAGATCACAGGAGGAACAACCACTGCACATCTTCTCAGCTCACAGGAGGAACAACCACTGCACCTCTGCTCAGCTCACAGAAGGAACAACCATTGCACCTCTGCTCAGCTCACAGGAGGAACAACCACTGCACCTCTGCTCAAATCACAGGAGGTAGCAACCACTCCACCTCTGCTCAGTCCACAGGACCTAGCAACCACTCCACCTCTGCTCAGATCACAGGAGGAACAACCACTGCACCTCTGCTCCGCTCACAGGAGGAACAACCACTGCACCTCTGCTCAGTGCACAGGAGGAACAACCACTGCACCTCTGCTCAGCTCACAGGAGGTAGCAACCACTCCACCTCTGTTCAGATCACAGGATGTAGCAACCACTACACCTCTGCTCAGATCACAGGAGGAACAACCACTGCACCTCTGCTCCCATCACAGGAGTTGGCAACCACTGCACCTCTGCTCCCATCACAGGAGGTGGCAACCACTGCAACACTCTGCTCCCATCACAGGAGGTGGCAAGCACTGCACCTCTGCTCAGATCACAGGAGGTAGCAACCACTGCACCTCTCCTCAGATCACAGGAGGTAGCAACCACTCCACCTCTGTTCAGATCACAGGATGTAGCAACCACTCCACCTCTGCTCAGATCATAGGAGGTAGCAACCACTGCACCTCTGCTTAGATCACAGGAGGTAGCAACCACAGCACCTCTGCTCCTCAGATCACAGGAGGAACAACCACTGTACCTCTGTTCCCATCACAGGAGGTGGCAACCACTGCACCTCTGCTCCCATCACAGGAGGTGGTAACCACTTCACCTCTGCTCCCATCACAGGTGGTGGCAACCACCGAACCTCCGCTCCCACCACAGGAGGTGGCAACCACTGCACCTCTGCTCCCACCAAAGGAGGTGGCAACCACTGCACCTCTGCTGCCATCACAGGATGTGGCAACCACTGCACCTCTGCTCAGATCACGGAAGGAACAACCACTGCACCTCAGCTCAGCTCACAGGACGTAGCAACCACTGCACCTCTGCTCAGGTCACAGGAGATGGCACCCAGTGCACCTCTGCTCACATCACAGGAGGTAGCAACCACTGTACCTCTGCTCACATCACAGGAGGAACAACCACTGCACCTCTGCTCACATCACAGGAGGAACAACCACTGCACCTCTACTCAGCTCACAGGAGGAATAAGCACTGCACCTCTGCTCAGCTCACAGGAGGAACCACTGCACCTCTACTCAGATCACAGGAGGTAGCAACCACTCCACCTCTGCTCAGATCACAGGATGTAGCAACCACTCCACCCCTGCTCAGATCACAGGAGATAGCAACCACTGCACCTCTGCTCAGCTCACAGGAGGAACAACCACTGCACCTCTGCTCAGCTCACAGGAGGAACAACCACTGCACCTCTGCTCAGCTCACAGGAGGAACAACCACTGCACCTCTGCTCAGCTCACAGGAGGAACAACCACTGCACCTCTGCTCAGATCACAGGAGGTAGCAACCACTCCACCTCTGCTCAGATCACAGGAGGTAGCAACCACTCCACCTCTGCTCAGATCACAGGATGTAGCAACCACTCCACCTCTGCCCTGATCACAGGAGATAGCAACCACTCCACCTCTGCCCTGATCACAGGAGGTAGCAACCACAGCACCTCTGCTCCCATCACAGGAGGTGGCAACCACTGCACCTCTGCTGCCATCACAGGAGGTGGCAACCACTGCACCTCTGCTCAGATCACAGAAGGCACAACCACAGCACCTCTGCTCACATCACAGAAGGTAGCAATCTCTGCTCAGATCACAGGAGGTAGCAACCAATGCACCGCTGTTCAGATCACAAGAGGTAGCAGCCACTGCACGTCTGCTCAGATCAAAAGAGGTAGCAGCCACTGCACCTCTGCTCAGATCACAAGAGATAGCAGCCACTGCACCTCTGCTCAGATCACAAGAGGTAGCAGCCACTGCACCTCTGCTCAGATCACAGGAGGAGCAACCACTGGGCTTCTTCTTGGCCCATGGGCAGTAGCAAACACTGCACATCTGGTCAGATCCCAGCTGGGAACTTCTACAGAGGAGCTGAAGCACGCTTCGACTTCTTGTGTTTCTTATGCCTCTTACCTGACTAACCCGATGACTTCATGTCAGAGCACAAGGACGTACGACCTCCAGAGTGGTGCCCGGACCTTCCTCTCAACCAATGCCAAGAACGAGACCTCTGGGGCGAACAGCGTGGTGCAGAGCGCTGGGACTCGAGCAGCTTTGGGGACCGCTCCCTCAAAGCTTTCAGAGCCATGTCCTTGGAGTCTGAGCATGAATTCGAGTTGTGGTCGCGCTTCAGGCACCAGAGACAACTCAAGTGTGGATCAGTCACTGACATGGCGCTATGGCAGAGGCCGCACAGTGTGAATCAAGAAGTCTTCTTCGACATGTTTGGAAAAACCGATACACCAAAAATCGTTGACAAAACGTCAAAAAAAGCCTGTCAAAAAGTGACAGAGGGTAGCTCTCCACGGATTTGCGCTAGCTGGCGCGGAAAGAAACGGACGCCAGCGTGCCGAGGTGGCGCCTATATAGGTGATGTGGACATCACTTACAGCACGGACGTCACGTGGAGCCACCCAACACCACCTACCAGCGCGCATGGGTATTGCTCGAGGAAAAGTCTTCTGGATCCAGCCTAGGGAATTCAAATGTAAGCCTGTGCAGCTCAGCCCCCCCACCCCAACACTTCAGGGGGGCACCGAAACCGTTCAGGAGGCCCCAATCCAGCCCAATATTGGTGAGGTATTGGAGACTCAGGCCTCCTTATCACCTGCTGCGGGGGGCACCATTATTGTGTGTTAAGGAGCTGGTAATACCATAAAGCTCCAGGGGCGCATAAAGCGAGAATGCACGTCTGTTGCGCCCCTGGGCACAATGCGTAATATGGCTCCTGACTTCCTGCAGAAGCGCAGCAAAGAGCAGAAGAGCTCTCAAAATGGCTGAGAATGCTCTCCAGTTCAAGGAGAAGTCTGCTTTGGGTTGGGACCAAGATCCTGACAAGAACCTGGAGCAGGGTTGCTTGCTAACCCTTCAAACTGGTGTCCATTGTCAGCATCCATGGGGAGGGGAGAGGACAGCTACACTCCTTGGGAGAGATTCTCTGGTAGAAGACACCACTGTAGAGACTGGTTGATTGCACTGGAGACAGAAATTAGTCTTGAGACGGAGACAATGAAGAAGAATCTGACGAATCATAGGTTACAGGAGGTACTGAGCTCATAATAACACAAATACTGATGCAGCCATGGCCCCTGCACCTGTAACCATAAACGAGCTATAAGCTGAAGTGTGTTTGTGCAAGACTAACTTCCCCATCCGATGAGGAAGAAAAACCTTTCCAGTGCATCAGTCGAGAAATGTCCTGCAAATTCTAGACACTGGTTTGGTTTCAGGTAGGATTTTATATTTATATTTACTAGCCAGCTCTGATCCTGAGCAAAGGAAGAGTGTCCTGAACAGTCTTTTCAGAAGGGGGGGGGGGGCATGGTAAGCCACTTGACCAGATGAGAATGAATATTGATGTGCTTTCTACAATGAAGTCCTACCAAAAGGGAAGGATTTTCGCGAACATCCCAGTGTGTAAATTTGAGGCCAAATAATAGGAATTGAAACTGGGATCTTTTGTCCAGTAGAGAAAAACACAGGGGGTTCTGATGAGCATCTCTGATGAGAACCTGAAGTAGACATCGTTCAAATCCATGGATATTATACACTCTCCAGGAGTAACCGTCCGCATGAAGGACAGCAGTGGGTTACTCCGGAGAGGGGTACTGCGCACAAATACATCCAGCTCTTTGAGGCCTAGAATAGGGTGACAACTCCTGGATGGATTGAACACCAAAAATAGGAAGGAATAGACCCATAGGCCCTTCCTCTACAGGAACACGAGGATGGCACCCTTCTGCAGGAGGTCCCCAATTCCTCTTTTCAGAGTGACTTGCTTCAGAGTATTTCGAAGCAATAAGGTGGCCCAAAAATGAGGAAGTAAAGACCCTGGAAAAAAATGGAGACACTGGGTCCGACTCACAAAGAAAATATTACATGTATAGATTTACTCATGTGTAAATCTACTCCTGCACCTAGGCGTAAATCTACACTTTTTTGCTATTCACAGTTTCTAACTGCAGATTTACACCTGGGTGTGGTCTCAAAGGCAGGTGTTTAACCAGTTCACCCAAGCGAAGACCAAAAAGGTGTTGTGCCAAAAATGGAAGCTTTAGTAGACTCGCCTTTTGAGCTTGTTTTATTTCCCCGAGTGTGGAGCTGGAAATGTATACGAGCATCCACTGAGGGAAACCACCCTCCTAATCGTGGTCTTGAAAGTATCCAAGGCACAGTCGTATATGAACTGGGATGGTTTCTCAACGATAGCTACCATAGCAGCAGAGTGTCAACTGTCCTCTATAGCAGTAATCGGGGACTGGCCGTGTATGTCCCACCAGCCTGAGCACACACAGCAAAAGTGGAAATCAGGTGTTCACACCGCAAGAACTACACCTCCTCTCTAATGGTTTAGATGAGCAGCATCCTCAGAGGCAATGATGAACTGGCCCTCCAGACATGGGAGGCTGGAGTCCACCTTCGGGGCGTCCGGGACAGACCAGGCAAAGTCTATTAACAAGCATTGGCATAGCCAATAGGTCTCACCTTTAGGACCTTATAAGTGTTTTGCCAGACCTATTGGCTTTGCCAATGTGTTTAGGCTATGTTGTAGAGGAGAGTATCTGCTGTGCATAGATCCAGTGGCCCAGAGCAGACTCTCCATAGATCCAGTGGCCCAGAGCAGACTCTCCACAGATCCAGTGGCCCAGAGCAGACTCTCCACAGATCCAGTGGCCCAGAGCAGACCCTCCACAGACCAGTGGCCCAGAGCAGACTCTCCATACATCCAGTGGCCCGGAGCAAACTTTCCATAGATTCAGTGGCCCACAGAAGAGGAAGGAGGATCAGCACAGAGGAGAAAGGAAGATCCGTAAGAAGGGGGGAGTGGGATCTGCACAGAAGAAGATCCACACAGTGGAGGATCTGCACAGAAGAGGGAGGAAGATTCGTGCAAAGGAGGGCAGTAGATCCACACAGAGGAAGAGCTGCACAGAAGAGGGAGAGGGATCCACACAGAGGCAGATCCACACAGAGAAGGATCTGCACAGAGGCGGGATGAAGATCTGCAAAGAAGATGGAGGAGGATCCGCACAGAGGAGGATCTGCTGGGATCCGGGGCCCGAGACCATGGAATGATCTTAGACGTCAGCTTAGAACTGAATCTCATCTCGCAACCCTCAGTTAAGTAAACTGTTGAACCCGAGCTACACAACCGTGTGTTCAATTTACTGCCCAACCTGAGCGTGGCACGGCCTGAGGAGGGTGGATCTCTGCCCCCGCCTGTGCATCTGACTGGATTCCAAGGTCCTCAGGGTCACTTTCTCGCCTCACCATCATCCTGATTCTGTTGCTTTCTTGCATCTAGAGGCCTAAAACGGCCTAGGCGGCTTGTAATGTTGTGTAAAACTCTAACTAATAAAAAAACTGTATAAACCTATTATTGTACTAGGGTCCCTGAGAGCGCCAGTGACAGGCAACCTATGCCCCCTGCACTGGGGTGCCTGTCCGTGGGCAGAATGCAGGCCATATAAATATTACATTAACGCGCGCGGGCCCGCTCCGATGCCAAGCTGAGGGCAACGCATCAAGAATGCAGCATTCAACCTTTATTTAGATGGTGGTGCTCGGAGGCCCAGCGGGGCCGGGGTGTCCACGCTGGCAACTTCCCATCCAATTACTGGGGCCGGGAGGAGGCGTGATAAACTCTGCTCCGTAATCTCATTTCCCCTCACTTCATTAGCGCCATGGGGTAAAGCCCGGGCCCCCCAAGCGCTGGCAAATAAAGGCAGCAGCTCGCAGATCTGCGGCCGGGCGGCAGGACTTCCAGACTCCGGAGCCGCCCTTGCCCCCCCCCGCCCCTTCTCGAGGCTCGTCCTTGCGATCGTAGCCACGGAACCGAGCTTACCCGTCCCGGAGTGACTGCCGCGCGGCAAGGCAACTCAGCCGGCGAAGGCAGCTGCTGCGGAGTTCTCTCTCACCTGCAGGCCCCATGTTTACATGCAGGCGAGGTTATATTATCAGAGATTTGTATAGCACTGTCCTGCTGTCAGTAGCCTTAATCCGAGGTAAATCTAACTAAAGGGTGCTATAATGGCGAATACCACTTAGATCAGTAAATAAAAAAATAATATTTGTTGTAGCATGAAAGCGCAAAATAAACATAAAAAATGGCTGCGGGCCGGGGTGAGAAGTTGGAAAAAGCTGTACACGAAGGGGAGAGCAATACGGGGCGGGGGAGAAGTGCACAACGGAGAGTGCATTAGTATAGTCAGTCAATCTAACGGGTGCTCTTCAGCTGCGTGGTAAGTCCTGGTTTTAAAGGGTGATTTAGTACAACGCTAGACAAGCTCACTCCCAAGAGAGGGAATCACCCCATTCTCTAAGGCAGTCTGGAGTACGTAAAAGACAACTACAGAGAGGCAGCTCAAACACCGGGCACCTTGTGGAAACCATACAGCGCTTCAGCACAGCGCCATTGGGGGAAGAGAAGGCGCTACCCTCATGCAGATACCAAGCCTTTGAGAACAAGTCCCCCACGGATGCCAGGGTAAACCTGAAGGCCCCCTTGGCCCTGCAGGCTTGTAGGCTGGAAGGGCGGCAGGCTGCGTGTGCTTTAAGCGCCCTCCCTGCTTCAAGGGTTGTGTGTGCGCAACACAAACATTCCGATCCGTGCTTGGGACACAACAACTCCCAGGCGAGGATCACACACACAGCTCAGTGTCTGAGGCCCCTCAGACATGTCTCACAGTCGACAGAAGCGGGGGCGAGTGAGCGCGGCGAACGCGAAGCGCGGCCGCGCAAAAGCTAAACGAAAAACAACCTTTGAAATCTGACCCAAAACAGATGGCACACTGCGCGCCGCTGCTTGGAACCGCAAGCCGTAGGCGGATACATTTTCTGGGAAAGGTGGGACGTGCACCCACCTTTGCCCAATTGCGTGCTGTCTTCGCACGCAAAGCCCAATAGAAAAAAAGCTAAAAAAAAAAAAAAAAAAAACACGCACAAGCGTGTGAAAAGTCCTGAGTGATTCCAAGAGGTCGTTTTCCTAGAGCAGCGCATGTGCGCTGCGCTAGGCTCGACCTAAAAATACATTGTTTATCCCCAGCGAGATACTACAACATTTTCAGCTATCCGAATGCTCCAGGACCCACAGTAATCGCGGCTTAAAGGAGGGCCAAAGGGGAAAGAACAGCAGGGTGCCCTGTAATTCCAGACCTTGCACCATGACTTGAAGGAGAGCTCCTACAACAGTATTTATAGCCCCAGCGAGATCTTAAAGGACTCTGTTCCTGTGAGTGCATATGTTTCCTCTTAGGGGAGTGCTTCAGAAAAAGTGAGGGGTTCCCGTCCCAAATGATGGTCAAGAGATGGAGCAAATAATCCAAAAAGACAACTTACAAGAAAACCAAGAGATGCAATTTAAACCATCTGCATTTTTAGCTCTCTTATGAAGTCACAAGAGCCTTCACAATACCCGCCTCTCTTCTGCAGTATCCCCAATCAGGTCAGTTTAAAGAAGCTGCATCCTGCCCAGCAGGGTTCCCTAGGGGAAGGAGCTAAAGCATCAGTTTTTAGAACGTAACCTGCCTTTCTCTAAAAAGAGGTCCAGGAATCTGCCTCATCCAGAGAAAGGAAAGACATGATGCATTGTGGGAGGCCAGCCCTCCTATACCTTCCTCAGCTGTGGGAGGATGGGGATTAAATATATATAGATAGATAGCTTTATAAGGGGCCTGTGTCCAGGGGTGAGTCTCCTCATAGCTTAGGAATGAGATGAAGGAGGAGGACAAGGCAGCAAAGCCAACTGAGCTCCCCAGACTGCATATACTTAGGAGCCACGTAGCAAAACTCAAGGAGGTCAGATGGGAATGTACTGCCGGACCACGGAGCCCAGACGGCAGTTTCGCTTGCACAGTAATTCATTTCTCCATGTTACTGACGCCTTGCCACTCTTGTGGTCAGATCACAGAGCAGTTAAATTCAGGGTCAGCATCCCATCTTCGCACTCTAGAAGGGGCTCTATTCCCGTGGTTAGAAGGGGTCGAGCTTGGATTAAAATTGACCCAGCAGAACTCCAAACAATACTGTTAGACACAAACCCACCGATACAATAGATCTTAAGTTAACGATACAAAATTATTCGTCATGGATAGGTGCAGCAATAGATGTGCTGGCGCCCGAAAAAAGCTATACCAGTCAGAGAGAAAAACCATCAGAACCCAGGTTTACTGAAATGGCTCTGTAGGAGGCAGAGGCGGAACTGGAGATCAAAGTATGACCCACTGGACAGAGATGTACACTCAATCTATTGCAGATTACAAAAAGTTAATTCTTGAGGAAAAAACAAAGTATTTTTCTAATAAGATTCTACAATCTAAGAACTCTGCTAAAGAGTTGTTTAGGACAGTAAAAAGCCTGGCCACAAGTCTGACACCATCAATAACCATTGCAGCAAAGCTTTTAGTGATGCATTTCAGACGAAGGTGGAGGAGGTCTTGAACACCTTTGTCACCAGTAAGCATATTGTTCCAGAATATCAGAAAGGAAGAGAAGCATCCTCCAGCCCGGAAATTGTGAATACCTTTTCCCCGCTTAACACCGAGCAGGTTCCTGGTCTACTTAATTCTACTAAGTCCGACTCTCCCTTGGATCCTTGTCCACCTAATATAGTACATCTTGCCCCGGAAATTGTAAGTGTCCACTTAACTGAAATCTTTAATGAGATAATTAAATCGGGATATTTTCCATTAGAATGGAAGAGAGCCTCGATTCTTTCGCTTTAAAAAACACCCAGTCTAAGTCCTCAGGAGCCCAGTAGCTACAGGCCCTTATCCCAGCTACCGTTTCTATCTAAAACGTTTAGAAAAAGCCTTGAATTCGGAACTTGCACCATTTATAGATGCAAATAAGCTTCTGTACTCGACACAATTTGGTTTTCGAGGAACGCATAACGCTGAGTTGGCCCCGATTGTTGGAATCGGAAGAGCTAAGGTCCATACTTGGTGGAGGTGGCAAGGCTGCTTTGATTTTATTGGACATCTCTGTAGTGTTCGAAACGGTCAATCATGACATCTTGATTAACCGGCTTTTTTAGCTCGGCATAAAAGGTTCTGCTCTCTGTTTGCTGAAATCCTTTCTTTTGGAGAGGGAACAACATGTGGCGATGGGGGAATTCAATTCCAATTTTTTTTGCCTTCAATGTGGGATGCCGCAGGGCTCTTCATTGAGCCCCACTTTTTTTAATCTATATGTCACCCCACTGGCAAGGCATATTAAATCTTGTGGCTTCTCTCGTCTCATACGCCGATAAAAATCAAATAGTGGTCTCGGTATCTAGTAATCCAGAGGAAACAGCCACCAGATTTAACAACTGTATGGGACAGACAGATAACCGGATGAAAGTCAATTGTTTAAAACTTAATTCCGGAAAATGGAGGTCCTTCTTCTGGGCAATGACACCTCCTTTTTGGTCTCCACGTTGGTGGCCTCAAGAACTGGGCTCACTGTGAGGAAAATTAGAAACTTGGGGATTGTTTTTGACAATAAATTAACCTTCGAAGATCAAGTCAATGCCCTAGTTTCATCTGTTTTTTTTATTTTGAGAATCATCAGGAAGATTTATCCTTTCATCCCATTGGATCTTTGGAAAAATGTAGTAATGGCGTTGACCTTATCCAAATTGGAATATGGCAACGTTGTATTCTGGAACATCCAAAAAGGATTCCTCCACAAACTGCAGATGCTGCAAACTGCGTCAGAGTGGCTTCTCTTGGAAATTCCCAAATATCAATCCGCCTCACATGCACTGGTTACACATTAAGAAAAGAATCGAATTCAAGACGCTGTGCTTGGCCTTTAAGGCACTACACAATGTTGGTCCAAACTACCTGTGGGACAGATTAATTTGGTATTCCCCGCCAAGAAAGCTTAGATTATCTACAGCAAACGCCTGGTGATCCCCAAGACTAAACGTGCCTCCTGGGGAGGTAGAAGTCTTACTCAGGAAACTGCTAAGCTGTGGAGCTCTCTACCTTTGAATCAGAAGGACGGTCCCGATCTTTTGCCCTTCAGGAAAACTCTCAAAACCTGGCTTTTCAGCAACTAGTCCTGCAATCTTTTCCTTACAACGGACGCAGTGCCAAGACACCACAGGGCATTCAAGCGCTTTACAAAACCAAAATCAAATCAGAAACAGTAGTCTCTTGTGAGACTTACTGCCATCGGCAGAGGGTTTTACCGGATCCATTCTGCCTACATAGGGCCTTCGAGCCAACTAAGTTCAGCTGTTGTACAAAACAAGCACACACAACGACATGCCCTATTACATATAGCTCAAGTCGAGCCATCGCGTCTTCATTCGGTTTGTGAAAATTGCTTTTTCGACTATGTTTGTCGGTTTATAATCTCATTGTCATGTAATCGATTCTTAATGCTCCATGTATACTTTTACACCGCTGAAACAAGACTGTCAGTCGTTGCGTGCTCCTCCCTTAATTACGTCGTACCCGCAAAGGTTGAAAAACAAAGCCTCAATAACCTTTTTTTTTTTTTAATGAGAATTTGCCATATACAACGTTTTTGATGATTAAAGGGCGTGCCTTGTAGGAGGAAGGAACACCTGCACCACCACAGAGATGAGTATATTGTTGCCTGTCTGATTTCTAGTTTATTCTCTCGCGAAATCCCCAGTTGAGGCCACCATCCTCCAGGCAGTGTTTCCGGGACACTGAATATGTAGGAAGCCATTGGAGACTCACTGCATTGCCTTGAGTATTTTCCCCAGAAGTGGACTTGACAATTGTTTGTGTCAATGTTACTCCAAGATCAGGAAGGGCTTGGACTGGAGTGGTGGTGGATTTCGGACCTTGTATCTGCATACCGCAAACAAGTGATGATCAGTACAGAAATCTGGAAACTCTGCAATGTCCTTTGTGAGGTGCAGGCTTTGATACACCTGTTGTTCAGATACGGACACATGAAAATCTGTTGCTTCTACGGGTTAGTCACAACCACCGGTGTTCACATGGAGAATGCATAAGAGGCAGACATCAGGTCGAAGAGAACTATTTACTCATAATCTGACTTTCACAAGTCTGAAAAAACGTCTTGTGTTTTTTGCAATGCTCATCTTGCAAATCTCCAGTACACATCCCATCTGCCGTTTGGAGCGGTGCAAAGATGGAAATATTTGGTAGAGCAGTCACATACACTACTCCTCCCTTTTGATCCATTTTTTGTGATTCTGAGATTCAGAATTGCCCTGAATTCCTGCTTCATCCCAAGCGAATGGTTTGGCCCTCCAGCCTGACGGTCTATACAACTTGTGGCTGGACAAGTACTGAGGTAGGTCCAGATGGAACGGAGGCGCTGGTTTAGAGTAATGGTGGGTGGTGGTGTCCTAAAAGGAAGTGCATTATCTATTCTGCAGAATATTCAGCACCCATTTGTCCCTCATGTTTCGCCACTCTTAAGCTGGGTCTGGTGGCTTAGTGGAGTAATGCGTTCACTGTTGAGGCCTGTGTTTGACCTCGTGGTCGCAGGTTCAAATCCCGGTGGGTCCATGAGTACCACTGAGCTGGGTAACAATAAACATCTGTTATTCAGCACCAAGATGACCACGGGTGAACGTGTGCTTTAATACAGGTTATGTTAAGATGATTCTCAATACACCCCCTAACCGTCCCCACTAGAGAGGAATTTGAAAAAAATGGGAGAGGATAAGCCAATTTTTGGAGCTGGACTGTGGAAGAAGGATGCTTTTGGGACCCCTGTGCCTCTAAACGACCTTCTATGCTGATAGGGTGTGCATTGTAGATGCTGAGACGGATATGACAAACCAAGGGGCTGGAATCCACTGCCGCTGATTGTACCTCCTGTCTCGCTGTAATGAGATCTATAGAACATCTTTAGTTCCAGTCTCACCCTCATCTCATCAGTAAAGTTCATGATTTTTAGCTGAGTCATGTCCAAGGGATGGTAATCTTTAATGCCAGATCATGATAATGCTCTGTGCTGGCTATGTCAGCTAAGTTGATCCATGCGCTAACTCAAGACTACGTTTGAGATTGGAAGCCCGGTGTGGATTATCTCAGACATCGTGGACGCATTCTTTGGGAAGTTCTTAGGTTCATCTCTGTAATTCCTCAAAATGTGGACGGTTCTTGCAGCGATTACTGCTGTCCCCGTATCTTCAGTTTTACCGTTGCCAATCTTTTGCTCACTCTGTCAGGTCTCCAGAGAGAGATGTGCGTCCCTCCCTCTCTGCTGACAAAATCACCACATCTGGTTTAGGATTGAGTCGGTGGAAAGTGCCATCTTCTTCGGAGACACATATTTCTTATGCAGCCGAAGATGTGCAAACTTAGTGGCTGGAGTGAGGAACTTTCCTTCTGTGAGTTTGAAAAGCCTCGGAATAAAAAGTAACAGGTGTTCGAGAAACTCTTGGCTGTAGAATCTTCATCATGATTGAGACTGTTGATTGAGGGGGATCTCCAACAAAAGATTGAGCTTTGTGGAACCAACAGCCAGTATGTAATGAAACGGCAGGAGGTTGTACACCGAGAAGATCCTGGATGGTAAAAATGGTTGCGATGCTGGACTATCTGAACAAGATGCATCATCTTTTGTATCCTTTCTCGAAGGCTATAGAGTTGGAGTCTTCTTCCTTTTGCAACTGGATGGAGGAGTGACGCACGGTGCGATGCTAGAACCAGCATCCACCAGAAGTTCTGACCAAGGTGGAGGCTGGATCAGGACATCTGCTGGTTCAGTAGGCAGAATCAATCATGGAGAGACAGCTCTACAGCAGACTGGAGATGTGGTTGGCTCACTTGGAAAGACAATGAACCTTGGAGAAGGCTTCAGAAAGAGTTGAAGGTGCTGGAGGGTGGGAAGACCTCCACCAGGTCCCTAGGTTTAATCTCTGGTGGTGATTAACAACTTGAAGGCTTCACAGATGATGAAGAAAGCACATGCCACTGTATTGGAACTGAAATTTCATAATCAAAGTTTTTTTTAAATTATTGGAGTTCAGTAAAAAAAAGTACTGTACTAGAAACATACATATGAGCCATCAAAATACTATGCATGGTTGCATGCAGAGGTGATTGGTACAGGCACCTACGGGTGAATGACTCCCAGGTTCTCCCACAGTGATGCACAGTAGAGACAAAAAACGTGGGAGCTTACAAACTTTACCAGAACTGTGCGCGGTATAAGTGTATAAGTTAGATAGTGCAGTGACAATAGTTGCCGCTCCTCACAGGTGGCATGGGACAAATAAATCAACTTCCAGCACAGAGCATAGCACCTGCCTGCATTCCCAGGCCTGCCCATGCTGCAGAGCTGAGCAAGTATGAGCGCAGTGGGCTTCAGAAATCCTTTGGTCTGCTGGCCTGGGGGATCATGGAGTAGTAAAGTTCTAATTGTGCACTGCTGTGTCGTCTTATGTCGTCAAGTAATTTACTTGCTGTGGGGACCTTATCCCTCCCCCAGCTTTCGATGGATACAATTTGTCTGACATCTCTCTGTGTATTAATCGTGCAACCTAACAGGGCTATCTTGGGGGATAGTGACAGCTACAACCCAATCATGACTGAGATAAGAGAGAAGATCTCCACCAGAACAAATGACTCTGATGGCAGTGCCAAGCAAGGTGGATGAAGTCTGTTGTGGGGGCCATGAATCTAAGGCAGCTGGAATCAGACACTTCCCCACATCTTGTCAAGCCAAGGGGAGTTCTGTGCAGTTGATATAGAAATTTGAAATAGATGAGACGTGGCCTACCACCTAGGCTACAAGCTTCCAGACTACCTTGCCGGGATCTGTTGTCGTGTGGTTTGTGGCCTCATTGTCTACACTGCTAAGTTAGCCTAGGCCTGGCTGCCATGATGCCTTTTTTGCACATGTTACTTTGTTTTTCCAGCCTCTGCTTGTGCCCGGCTATATTAGAACTGTCTGCCTTTTTGCCTTTCACCTTTTCTCCTGTTCCCTGTGGGTTTCGTCTGCACAACATGTACAAGGTCGAAAAACAACGTCCCTTGTTCTTGCTGATCTGGTCAGCCCCTCGCACTTAGACATAACACAAAATACAGCTGCACTGGAAGAATTTGTGTGCTTTTAATATTGTGATCTCGCTGTTTGTGGAACTCGGAGAAAAACCTTTCCCGAGAGAAGAGCTGTGCTTGTCTGATGATGTAAACCTTGCATCTAGATATTGAGGTATGAGGGTCTGCCTGACAATGCCCAGAGGTCTTCTATTTTTATAATAAACTAGTTAATAGCACGGGGAGGGTGGTAAGGCCATTTAGCCCTATATCCACTGCTTTATGATATGCTTTCCCCGTTTGTATTCTATGGAATTGTAACTATGCTGCTTATATTATTCTTATGCATTATGCTGATAGTACTGACCCGTGTACTGTATCTGAGAGCACGTTAGTTGAAATAAACATTTTAAACTATACTGTGTCTCTTATTACGCACGTTGTGGACAAGTATGAGTGAGTTATGAAAGGGTGTTCTTGCTCCCGCGAGTCCTGAGAGAGAGAGAGAGAGAGAGAGAGAGAGACCGTGTTCTGGGTTGTCTAATCATTGGTAGCATCGCTGCTAATGAGAAGCTAAAGCTAGTCGGATTGGGATTGTGGGTACTAAGGTGCATGGTTGGTTCACCACTATACTCCGAGGTCCTATTATCCTGTGCATAGCTCTGTATATGTGCAGAATCCCTACAACACTGTCTCCCATCTTAATCTCGCATTAGGCCTTATCGCCAGGGTCTCAGTCAGGATTGTGCAGTCTAGTGTGGTGACTAGGAGTTTATCAGACATTTTGGTTATAATGAGCCCTAGTGCTTTACAGTGTGGGTGCTTCTGTGGGAAGGAAGGGTAGTGCTCTTTGCAGGGCACTCCAACTCAGAGGTATGTGAGAGTGTTCAAAGCGGAGCAGTGATCCCCATTCTTGCAGCCGAGCACACCTAGCATTCAGCAACCGGGTGTACATCGCCCTGTGTGTGCAGACCCCATGTCTGTAGTCACCGAAGAGCTGGCATCTCGCTAGTGAGAGGAGACAGCGGATAGTGTGACAAGGGCTGTTTGGGGTCATATAGTGTGGAGTGTGACAGAGTGTAGTGTGTGACATACGCAGACACATGCTATCCCAAGCAGACTGTGTGGCTGCTACCGTGTTAATCACGGAGCGGCCGCACCAAAGAGGACAGACAAGAATCGCTCCCAACTTGTAGGGGTGTGCCATGACATGTTCTATTGCAACTTGTGTCATGTAAAGGGGGAGGGTGTAGCCAGAAGTGTGCCAAACGCACCTGGACGCAGGTGTAATAAAGCTTGAAATCTAGTGCATTCAAACCCCCTTGCTGTTAGAGCAGCGCAAGCACCTCCCAGCGGACCCTAGCTTGTTTTCCCGCCCAGGCCAGGTAAATCATGTGCGATTTGAGTATGTTGAAACGTGCGATTCAGTTTAATGGGTACATTATAAAATAGGTAGAGCAATCTGGGCAGGACTATCATTTTCATCTGAGCCAGTCTGCCCATCAAGGAGTGCGTAGGCGCTTCCAGCTATTCATCAGGTCCTCTTTTTTCGCCATAGCCACCCCATCTTTTTCAGATGTGATAGTAGCCTTATCTCAGTTTATCCAAACACCAAGGTACTTGACTGATGACATGCACAGGAGAGAGGAAATTCAAGTATGCAGACTGGAGTCCCGGCCGTCAGCGGGAAAATAGTGGATGTGTTCCTGTTTATGGTAATGCCTGACAGGGCTTTGAATAATGTGGATTCCCGGATGACAGGGCCCAAGTTCTAGGCTGGTACATGTGGGTAGAGGGTAATACTGTCTGCATAGAGAGAAACGATGAGGTCGCGTGGGGCAGAATACAGGCCCCTCTCATTGAAGCCCTGTCTGATGACTGAGTGGTGTGAGGACGTCATTGAATATACAGGAACAGGCAAGTGCCTGAACATAGATACATGGCTGAAAATCAACTGGTGTCTTTGTTTTCATGCCATGATGGAGCATCTATTTGTTCTCAATAGTTATCAGGTTTGGACCATTCCTGTCATCGATGTCAATATGTCCCACATTGATGGGGGTTTTGTGAATTTCGGTGGTTCTTATGGTTTTCTGCTCCCTGGATCTCCAGCTTTGGGGGTCCTTACGGGGCCGAATGTTCACAGGCATGAGATTTGTCAAATAACTGGTAAACTCCAACTAGGGCAAAACATCCTGTCAAAAAAGGGGTGACAAAAAAAACAAAGAGGTTTTGGGCTCCTTTTCACAAAAAAGAATGGAATCTATACAGCAACTGCCAGCACAAAGCACGACGGGATATGGAAGCTGCTGAACCCTTTCTAGAAGCAGTCATTTTCCAGCTTTCCAGTTTTTTCTGCTTAGCTGGTTGCATCTTCCTCCATTATTTTCATGTTTTGTTTATTTATTGTAGGCAGCAGAGGTTTGTGGCACAAAGTTGTTTTTGCCATTTATCCTTTTAATTGGATAACAAAACAGGAAAATGCCTGCAAAACGCAGCCTCGGATAGGCTTTTATTGGCACATCTACAGATTTTCACCATTTAAAAGGATACTTGTAGAAGTCACAGGCCCTCAACCTTACTGCTCTCCCAGAGTGATAGGACCCAGCTGGAGCACCCCTTCCATTTCCTGTGGGCTACTCAAGGGCTACCATATTTGGGCCTTAAAATACACTCCACAGTAAAGAAAACAGAAGAACTTTACGCTGCCTTACTGGCGTACATTTGTTCTGACCTACAACCCTGGAGGGGCGGCCCCATCTCTTGGTTGGGTAGGATAGCTGCGATCAAGATAACTCGCCTTCCAAAGATTCTCTATATAATGCAAACCCTTCCCCTGCAACCCCTCCGCACTCGATCGAAACCTATATATGGGACTGCAAGAAGGCACGTATGGCCAAGAAACAAGCCTACTTGTCAGTAGCGGAGGGAGGTCTAGGCATCTCCCACTTAACTCACTACTACCAGGCAGCCCAATTGCGATATATAGTGGAATGGAAGAGGACACACACGGAAAAGCATTGGTGCTTCATTGATCAAGTGATCGCCGGGATCCATATAAGGAAAATTCCCAGGCTCCCTAAAAACCATCTCCTGCCAGGGGTGTATATTTCGTTAGTTGCATGGGCGACGACTGGGACATTGGATAGAGTTAAACTGGCCAAGAAGCTATCCACACAAGTCTCACCACAAACGCCCATTATAGGAAACCCTGACTTCCCCCCCCCCTGCCATGCATGGTACAGCGATCCTCCCTTAGCAGGAAGCCAATTGTAAAGGAAGGAATATGTTACGTACCCTGTAAGCATCTATTCGTAGTGTGTAGTGCCGTAGATTCATATGCTTAGCATTATCCTGCCATCTAGTGTTGGGCTTGGACAATCACAAGTTGTTTTTCTTTGAAGAAGTCTTCAAGTCACGAGGTATAGTGACTCCTCCTCCAGTGTGTATTGCGCATCTTGCTCGCCTTCTTTGTTAAGATTGTTTTTTGGCTCATCGGGTGAGCATTAGAAAAAGGAGCAATAAAGTGACAGAATAAAGGAACGTGTATAATTGTAAATGCGTAAATTAGGTTTGTAAATATAATGAAGTAATGCAACCAAAAGCTTCTGGGGAGGAGGGTGGGTGTATATGAATCTACAGAACTACACGCTACGAACAGATGCTTACAGGACAAGTAACATTCTATTCGTAGCATGTGTTGGTCGTAGATACATATTCTTAGCATCGGATGTAAAGCAGTGCTCTCCTTTGCGGTGGCTAGCGACTGGTTGAAGTACTTGTTTGAAATAAGGTCTTAAGTACAGCTTGACCCACTCTTGCTTGTTGATGAGTGAATACATCAACACAGTAGTGTTTGGTAAAAGTATGTGGGTTATTCCATGTGGCTGCTTTGCAAACATCATCTATAGGGATATGTCCCAGGAAAGCCATAGTGGCTCCTTGTTTACGTGTGGAATGAGCCTGTGGTGGTACTGTAAGCACCCTTTTGGCTTTTTGATAACATGTCCGAATGCATCTGACTATCCATCTAGTTGTTAAAAGCAACAAAAAGCTGTTGTGTCTTTTGAAAAGATTTTGTTCTGTTAATGTAGAACATGAGAGCCCTTTTAACATCTATTGTATGCAAGGCTCTCTCTACTACTGTGTCTGATTTAGGAAAGAACACTGGCAGCTCTATGGTCTGACTTGTGTGAAAAGCTGAGACCACATTAGGTAGAAATTTTGGATTAGTCCTTAGAACTAATTTGTTTGGGTAAATTTTAATTCTTGAAGAGTGAAGGCCTGTAATTCACTTATCCTTCTAAGAGTAGAGATTGCCACTAGAAAGGCAATTTTCCAAGTTAGAAATTGGAGTTGACATGAATGAAGTGGTTTGAACGGTGGCCCCTTAAGCCTGGTAAGGACAATGTTTAGGTTCCAGGCTGGTGCCGGGGGAGTGGAGAGCAGGATAACTCTTTTAAATCCTTCCATGAATGCTTTGATTACTGGCATTTTGAACAGGGACATATATTGCCTGTTTTGCATGTAGGCAGCTAGCGCTGTTAAGTGTGATCTGATAGATGTGTAGGCAAGCCCCGTTTGTTTCCATTTTGCAGCATAACATGTTTTAGTTGTAGGCCTACGAGCTTGTTTAAGGATAGCCATATATTCTTGTGGTAATTTTAAATGCCCAAACCCTAGGATTTCGGGAGCCAGATCACTAGATTGAGTTGTTTGGGATTGAGATGCATCACTCTTCCTTGATCTCAAGTTAGTAGATGTGGCCAAAGAGGTAGTGTCTCGTGTGGCACTGGAGATAGTTGCAGTAGGGTTGTGAACCATGTCTGTTGCGCCGATGTTGGGGCTATTAGCATTAGTGTTAAAGATTTTTTTGTTAACTTCTGAACTACATATGGAATGAGCGGGAGAGAAGGAAAAGCGTAGGCAAATACTCTTGACCAATTAATCCGCAGGGTATTGCCCTTGGAACCTGGAGGCGCAGCTTTGCCATTTGGCGTTGAGGTGAGTGGCAAACATGTCTTAGTTTGGCGTCCCCCATCTCTTGAAGTAAGAGTGGAGTGGTGGCACATTGATCTCCCACTCGTACACCTGCTGATGTGTCCGGCTGAGCATATCTGCGAAGTCGATGTCCACCCCAGGTAGCTATTCTACAAGGAGGTGGATTTTGTGAGAGATTGCCCAGTGCCGGATGCGTTCTGATAGGAGGGATAGCTGTGAGGAGCGCGTTTCCCCCCTGTTTTTTTATATAATGCATTGCAGTCGTATTGTCTGTTTATAATAGTAGTACTTTCTGGAGTAGGTGACTGTGAGTAGCTTTGAGGGCTCGCTGAATTGCTCGTAGCTCTAGAGGACTGATCTGAAGATGTGTTTGAGAACTGTCCATGGGCCGTGAACTGTAAAATCTTCCATCTGTAATGGTGACTTGCAGAATTGGGTCTTTGAAGGGCTGGTCTTGCAACAAGTTTGTTTTATTCATTTTATTTAAGAATTTTATATTGCGCTGGCCAGACCTTTAGCTGTCTTTGGAAGTTTATGAAGGAAGGGTTAGTCCTGATATATACTGGGATGGAGTTCCAGATTTTAGAGGCATTGCCCGGGAAGGAGTGTGCCAGGGTTCTTTGTTAGCGATTTTTGCACGGAATGAGAAGCAGGGTGTTGGTGCGCCTTAGGTTTTGTCACCTGACCTGCCTTTTTGAGTTTGGACACAAGGTAAGCCTGTTTTGCCAGTGTGAAGGACTTTGCAGGTGAGATGCAGTTCTGA
Organism: Calotriton arnoldi; assembly: GCA_963921515.1. Taxonomy (NCBI): domain Eukaryota; kingdom Metazoa; phylum Chordata; class Amphibia; order Caudata; family Salamandridae; genus Calotriton; species Calotriton arnoldi. Next base: position 68,818 of record CAWUFW010017878.1, read on the forward strand.
AGCTTGTTGTTGCTCTTCCACCACTGGGGAGAGCGATGCATCACTGACCCTACCAACACTAGATCTTGTAGATGCCCCTCCGCTTGAGACCATTGAGAGCGATGGGTCGCTGGCTGCACCAACACTAGATCTTGTAGATGCCCCTCCGCTTGAGACCATTGAGAGCGATGGGTCGCTGGCCCCACCAACACTAGATCTTGTAGATGCCCCTCTGCTTGAGACCATTGAGAGTGATGGGTCGCTGGCCCTAGCACACTAGATCTTGTAGATGCCCCTCCGCTTGAGAACATTGAGAGCGATGCTTCACTGTCCCTACCAACAGTAGATCTTGTAGATGCCCCTCCGCTTGAGACCACTGCAGTGAGCGATGGGCTGCTGGCCCTACCAACACTAGATCTTGTAGATGCCCCTCCGCTTGAGACCACTGCAGAGAGCGATGGGTCGCTGGCCCTACCAACACTAGATCTTGTAGATGCCCCTCTGCTTGAGACCATTGAGAGTGATGGGTCGCTGGCCCTACCACACTAGATCTTGTAGATGCCACTCCGCTTGAGACCACTGCAGAGAGCGATGGGTCCCTGGCCCTACCAACACTATATCCTGTAGATGCCCCTCTGCTTGAGACCATTGAGAGCGATGGGTCCCTGGCCCTACCAACACTATATCCTGTAGATGCCCCTCTGCTTGAGACCATTGAGAGCGATGGGTCGCTGGCCCTACCAACACTAGATCTTGTAGATGCCCCTCTGCTTGAGACCATTGAGAGCGATGGGTCGCTGGCCGCACCAACACTTGATCTTCTAGATGCCCCTCCACTTGAGACCATTGAGAGCGATAGGTCGCTGGCCCAACCAACACTAGATCCTGTAGATGCCCGAGTTGAGACCATTGAGAGCGATGGGTCACTGGCCCTACCACACTAGATCTTGTAGATGCCCCTTGAGTTGAGACCATTGAGAGCGATGGGTCGCTGCCCCACCAACACTAGATCTTGTAGATGCCCCTCCGCTTGAGAGCGATGGGTTGGTGGCCCCACCAACACTAGATCTTGTAAATGCCCCTCTGCTTGAGACCACTGCAGAGAACGATGGGTCACTGGCCCAACCAACACTAGATCCTGTAGATGCCCCTCAAGTTGAGACCAATGCAGAGAGCGATGGGTCACTGGCCCTACCACACTTGATCTTGTAGATGCCCCTCTGCTTGAGACCATTGAGAGCGATGGGTCGCTGGCCCTACCAACACTAGATCTTGTAGATGCCCCTCCGCATGAGACCACTGCAGTGAGCGATGGGCTACTGGCCCTACCAACACTAGATCTTGTAGATGCCCCTCAGTTTGAGACCACCGCGGAGAGCGATGGGTAACTGGCCCTACCACACTAGATCTTGTAGATGCCCCTCTGCTTGAGACCATTGAGAGCGATGGGTCGCTGGCCCTACCAACACTAGATCTTGTAGATGCCCCTCTGCTTGAGACCACTGAGAGCAATGGGTCGCTGGCCCTACCAACACTAGATCTTGTAGATGCCCCTCCGCTTGAGACCACTGAGAGCAATGGGTCACTTGCCCTACCAACACTAGATCTTGTAGATGCCCCTCTGCTTGAGATGACTACAGAGAACGATGGGTCGCTTGCCCTACCAACACTAGATCTTGTAGATGCCCCTCCTGGAGACCATTGAGAGGGATGCATCACTGGCCCCACCAACACTAGATCTTGTAGATGCCCGTCCGCTTGAGACCACTGCAGTGAGCGATGGGCTGCTGGCCCTACCAACACTAGATCTTGTATATACCCCTCCGCTTGAGACCATTGAGAGCGATGCATCACTGGCCCCACCAACACTAGATCTTGTAGATGGCCCCTCCGCTTGAGACCACTGCAGTGAGCGATGGGCTGCTGGCCCTACCAACACTAGATCTTGTACATGCCCCTCAGTTTGAGACCACCGCGGAGAGCGATGGGTAACTGGCCCTACCACACTAGATCTTGTAGATGCCCCTCTGCTTGAGACCATTGAGAGCGATGGGTCGCTGGCCCACCAACACTAGATCTTGTAGATGCCCCTCTGCTTGAGAGCGATGGGTTGGTGGCCCTACCAACACTAGATCTTGTAGATGCCCCTCTGCTTGAGACCATTGAGAGCGATGGGTCGCTGGCCCCACCAACACTAGATCTTGTAGATGCCCCCTCCGCTTGAGACCACTGTAGAGAGCGATGGGTCGCTGGCCCTACCAACACTTGATCTTGTAGATGCCCCTCTGCTTGAGACCACTGAGAGCAATGGGTCGCTGGCCCTACCAACACTAGATCTTGTAGATGCCCCTCCGCTTGAGACCACTGAGAGCAATGGGTCACTGGCCCTACCAACACTAGATCTTGTAGATGCCCCTCTGCTTGAGACGACTACAGAGAACGATGGGTCGCTTGCCCTACCAACACTAGATCTTGTAGATGCCCCTCTGCTGGAGACCATTGAGAGCGATGCATCACTGGCCCCACCAACACTAGATCTTGTAGATGCCCGTCCGCTTGATACCACTGCAGTGAGCGATGGGCTGCTGGCCCTACCAACACTAGACCTTGTAGATGCCCCTCCGCTTGAGACCATTGAGAGCGATGCATCACTGGCCCCGACAACACTAGATCTTGTAGATGCCCTCCGCTTGAGACCACTGCAGTGAGCGATGGGCTGCTGGCCCTACCAACACTAGATCCTGTAGATGCCCTTCGAGTTGAGACCACTGCAGAGAGCGATGGGTCACTGGCCCTACCACACTAGCTCTTGTAGATGCCCCTCTGCTTGAGACCATTGAGAGCGATGGGTCGCTGGCCCCACCAACACTAGATCTTGTAGATGCCCCTCTGCTTGAGACCACTGCAGAGAACGATGGGTCACTGGCCCTACCACACTAGATCTTGTAGATGCCCCTCTGCTTGAGACCACTGCAGAGAACGATGGGTCACTGGCCCTACCAACACTAGATCTTGTAGATGCCCCCTCCGCTTGAGACTGCAGAGAACGATGGGTCGCTTTCCCTACCAACACTAGATCTTGTAGATGCCCCTCTGCTTGAGACCATTGAGAGCGATGGGTCGCTGGCCCCACCAACACTAGATCTTGTAGATGCCCCCTCCGCTTGAGACCACTGTAGAGAGCGATGGGTCGCTGGCCCTACCAACACTTGATCTTGTAGATGCCCCTCTGCTTGAGACCACTGAGAGCAATGGGTCGCTGGCCCTACCAACACTAGATCTTGTAGATGCCCCTCCGCTTGAGACCACTGAGAGCAATGGGTCGCTGGCCCTACCAACACTAGATCTTGTAGATGCCCCTCCGCTTGAGACCATTGAGAGCGATGCATCACTGGCCCCACCAACACTAGATCCTGTAGATGCCCCTCCGCTTAAGACCACTGCAGTGAGCGATGGGCTGCTGGCCCTACCAACACTAGATCTTGTAGATGGCCCTCTGCTTGAGACCACTGCAGAGAACGACGGGTCACTGGCCCTACCACACTAGATCTTGTAGATGCCTCTCTGCTTGAGACCATTGAGAGCGGATGGGTCGCTGGCCCTACCAACACTAGATCTTGTAGATGCCCCTCTGCTTGAGACCATTGAGAGCGATGGGTTGCTGGCCCCACCAACACTAGATCTTGTAGATGCCCCTCCGCTTGAGACCATTGAGAGCAATGGGTCGCTGGCTGCACCAACACTTGATCTTGTAGATGCCCCTCCACTTGAGACCATTGAGAGCGATAGGTCGCTGGCCCAACCAACACTAGATCCTGTAGATGCCCCTCGAGTTGAGACCATTGAGAGCGATGGGTCACTGGCCCTACCACACTAGATCTTGTAGATGCCCCTCGAGTTGAGACCATTGAGAGCGATGGGTCGCTGGCCCCACCAACACTAGATCTTGTAGATGCCCCTCCGCTTGAGACCATTGAGAGCGATGGGTTGGTGGCCCTACCAACACTAGATCTTGTAGATGCCTCTCCGCTTGAGACCATTGAGAGCGATGGGTCGCTGGCCCCACCAACACTAGATCTTGTAGATGCCCCTCTGCTTGAGACCACTGCAGAGAACGATGGGTCACTGGCCCAACCAACACTAGATCCTGTAGATGCCCCTCGAATTGAGACCAATGCAGAGAGCGATGGGTTACTGGCCCTACCACACTAGATCTTGTAGATGCCCCTCTGCTTGAGACCATTGAGAGCGAGTGGTCGCTGGCCCTACCAACACTAGATCTTGTAGATACCCCTCCGCTTGAGACCACTGCAGAGAGCGAGGAGTTGCAAGCCCAACCAACATAACATCTTGTAGATGCCCCTCCGCTTGAGACCACTGCAGAGAGCGATGGGTCGCTGGCCCTACCAACACTAGATCTTGTAGATGCCCCTTCACTTGAGACCATTGAGAGCGATGCTTCACTGTCCCTACCAACACTAGATCTTGTAGATGCCCCTCTGCTTGAGACCATTGAGAGCGATGGGTCGCTGGCCCTACCAACACTAGATCTTGTAGATGCCCCTCTGCTTGAGACCATTGAGAGCGATGGGTTGCTGGCGGCACCAACACTAGATCTTGTAGATGCCCCTCTGCTTGAGACCATTGAGAGCGATGGGTTGCTGGCGGCACCAACACTAGATCTTGTAGATGCCCATCTGCTTGAGACCATTGAGAGCGATGGGTCGCTGGCCCCACCAACACTAGATCTTGTAGATGCCCCTCCGCTTGAGACCACTGCGGAGAGCGATGGGTCGCTGGCCCTACCACACTAGATCTTGTAGATGCCCCTCTGCTTGAGACCACTGCAGAGAACGATGGGTCAATGGCCCAACCAACACTAGATCCTGTAGATGCCCTTCGAGTTGAGACCACTGCAGAGTGCGATGGGTCACTGGCCCTACCACACTAGATCTTGTAGATGCCCCTCTGCTTGAGACCACTGAGAGCAATGGGTCGCTGGCCCTACCAACACTAGATCTTGTAGATGCCCCTCTGCTTGAGACCACTGAGAGCAATGGGTCGCTGGCCCTACCAACACTAGATCTTGTAGATGCCCCTCCGCGTGAGACCACTGCAGAGAGCAAGGAGTTGCAAGCCCAACCAACATAACATCTTGTAGATGCCCCTCCGCTTGAGACCACTGCAGAGAGTGATGGGTCGCTGGCCCTACCAACACTAGATCTTGTAGATGCCCCTCCGCTTGAGACCATTGAGAGCGATGCTTCACTGTCCCTACCAACAGTAGATCTTGTAGATGCCCCTCTGCTTGAGACCATTGAGAGCGATGGGTCGCTGGGCCTACCAACACTAGATCTTGTAGATGCCCCTCTGCTTGAGACCATTGAGAACGATGGGTTGCTGGCTGCACCAACACTAGATCTTGTAGATGCCCCTTGGCTTGAGACCATTGAGAGCGATGGGTCGCTGGCCCCACCAACACTAGATCTTGTAGATGCCCCTCCGCTTGAGACTATTGAGAGCGATGGGTCGCTGGCCCCACCAACACTAGATCTTGTAGATGCCCCTCCGCTTGAGACCATTGAGAGCGAGTGGTCGCTGGCCCTACCAACAGTAGATCTTGTAGATGCCCCTCCGCTTGAGACCATTGAGAGCGATGGATCGCTGGCCCTACCACACTAGATCTTGTAGATGCCCCTCCGCTTGAGACCACTGCAGAGAGCGAGGAGTTGCAAGCCCAACCAACATAACATCTTGTAGATGCACCTCCGCTTGAGACCATTGAGAGCGATGGGTCGCTGTCCCTACCACGCTAGATCTTGTAGATGCCCCTCCAATTGAGACCATTGAGATTGCAGTGTGTGTTGAAGGGGATGCACATGTAGACGAAAGTGTGGTATTATGGCTATAACATAACATAACATAACATGTGTATTTGTAAAGCGCACGTTCACCACTACGGGTATCTTGGCGCTGAATAACAGATGTTTGTTGTTACCCAACTCAATGGTACTCATTTTATCGACCTCAGATGGATGAAAGGCTGAGTGGACCCGCCGGGATTTGAACCTGTGACCGTGAGGTCGAACACAGGCCCCTGCAGTAGACGCATTAGTCCACTGAGCTACCAGACCCGGCTAGGAAGACATCATACCTAACAAACCCATCACTTCCTTTACTGTGAGGTGAACTTGTGGTTGAAAAAGAGGTAATGTGCCTGTGACCTTTTTCACTCTTTCTGGACTGGGGAAAGCTTAGGCTGTAACTCAATTGAGAGTTGCACCTAGGCAAGGCTGAATTTGCAATGGTCGCAGGTGAGATTTTTGTGTGTTGAGGTTAAACCCCAGTTTGTGCAGGCTGATAACCTTTTGAGTGTGTTGTAGACACCTGGTAGCGTTGTCTTTTGATGAGCCAACCATCTAGGTAGGGGAAAACATGTATTCCCTCCCTTCTGAGATGAGCCCCCACTACTGCAAGGCATTTGGTGAAAACCCTTGGAGCTCTGGTGACCCCAAAAGGTTGCACTATGAACTGATAGTGTTGCCCGTCTAGTTGAAAAAGTAGATAACGGCGGTGTGCTGGATGAATGGGGATATGGAAATATGCATCTTTGAGGTCTAATGCGGTCATGAAATCTCCTTGCTGTAGCAGTGGTATCACCTCTCGCAGTGAGACCATGTGACAGTGCTCTGGGGAGATGTAGCAGTGCTATCACCTCTCGCAGTGAGACCATGTGACAGTGCTCTGAGGAGATGTAGCAGTGGTATCACCTCTCGCAGTGAGACCATGTGACAGTGCTCTGAGGAGATGTAGCAGTGGTATCACCTCTCGCAGTGAGACCATGTGACAGTGCTCTGGGGAGATGTAGCAGTGGTATCACCTCTCGCAGTGAGACCATGTGACAGTGCTCTGGGGAGATGTAGCAGTGCTATCACCTCTCGCAGTGAGACCATGTGACAGTGCTCTGGGGAGATGTAGCAGTGGTATCACCTCTCGCAGTGAGACCATGTGACAGTGCTCTGAGGAGATGTAGCAGTGCTATCACCTCTCGCAGTGAGACCATGTGACAGTGCTCTGAGGAGATGTAGCAGTGCTATCACCTCTCGCAGTGAGACCATGTGACAGTGCTCTGAGGAGATGTAGCAGTGCTATCACCTCTCGCAGTGAGACCATGTGACAGTGCTCTGGGGAGATGTAGCAGTGGTATCACCTCTCGCAGTGAGACCATGTGACAGTGCTCTGGGGAGATGTAGCAGTGCTATCACCTCTCGCAGTGAGACCATGCGACAGTGCTCTGGGGAGATGTAGCAGTGGTATCACCTCTCGTAGTGAGACCATGTGACAGTGCTCTGAGGAGATGTAGCAGTGCTATCACCTCTCGCAGTGAGACCATGTGACAGTGCTCTGAGGAGATGTAGCAGTGCTATCACCTCTCGCAGTGAGACCATGCGACAGTGCTCTGGGGAGATGTAGCAGTGGTATCACCTCTCGTAGTGAGACCATGTGACAGTGCTCTGAGGAGATGTAGCAGTGGTATCACCTCTCGCAGTGAGACCATGTGACAGTGCTCTGAGGAGATGTAGCAGTGGTATCACCTCTCGCAGTGAGACCATGTGACAGTGCTCTGAGGAGATGTAGCAGTGCTATCACATCTCGCAGTGAGACCATGTGACAGTGCTCTGGGGAGATGTAGCAGTGCTATCACCTCTCGCAGTGAGACCATGTGACAGTGCTCTGAGGAGATGTAGCAGTGGTATCACCTCTCGCAGTGAGACCATGTGACAGTGCTCTGGGGAGATGTAGCAGTGGTATCACCTCTCGTAGTGAGACCATGTGACAGTGCTCTGAGGAGATGTAGCAGTGCTATCACCTCTCGCAGTGAGACCATGTGACAGTGCTCTGAGGAGATGTAGCAGTGCTATCACATCTCGCAGTGAGACCATGTGACAGTGCTCTGAGGAGATGTAGCAGTGCTATCACATCTCGCAGTGAGACCATGTGACAGTGCTCTGAGGAGATGTAGCAGTGCTATCACATCTCGCAGTGAGACCATGTGACAGTGCTCTGAGGAGATGTAGCAGTGCTATCACATCTCGCAGTGAGACCATGTGACAGTGCTCTGGGGAGATGTAGCAGTGCTATCACCTCTCGCAGTGAGACCATGTGACAGTGCTCTGAGGAGATGTAGCAGTGCTATCACCTCTCGCAGTGAGACCATGTGACAGTGCTCTGAGGAGATGTAGCAGTGCTATCACCTCTCGCAGTGAGACCATGTGACAGTGCTCTGAGGAGATGTAGCAGTGCTATCACCTCTCGCAGTGAGACCATGTGACAGTGCTCTGAGGTGATGTAGCAGTGCTATCACCTCTCGCAGTGAGACCATGTGACAGTGCTCTGAGGAGATGTAGCAGTGCTATCACCTCTCGCAGTGAGACCATGTGACAGTGCTCTGAGGAGATGTAGCAATGCTATCACCTCTCGCAGTGAGACCATGTGACAGTGCTCTGAGGAGATGTAGCAGTGGTATCACCTCTCGCAGTGAGACCATGTGACAGTGCTCTGAGGAGATGTAGCAGTGGTATCACCTCTCGCAGTGAGACCATGTGACAGTGCTCTGGGGAGATGTAGCAGTGGTATCACCTCTCGCAGTGAGACCATGTGACAGTGCTCGGAGGAGATGTAGCAGTGGTATCACCTCTCGCAGTGAGACCATGTGACAGTGCTCTGAGGAGATGTAGCAGTGGTATCACCTCTCGCAGTGAGACCATGTGACAGTGCTCTGAGGAGATGTAGCAGTGCTATCACCTCTCGCAGTGAGACCATGTGACAGTGCTCTGAGGAGATGTAGCAGTGGTATCACCTCTCGCAGTGAGACCATGTGACAGTGCTCTGAGGAGATGTAGCAGTGGTATCACCTCTCGCAGTGAGACCATGTGACAGTGCTCTGAGGAGATGTAGCAGTGCTATCACCTCTCGCAGTGAGACCATGTGACAGTGCTCTGGGGAGATGTAGCAGTGCTATCACCTCTCGCAGTGAGACCATGTGACAGTGCTCTGAGGAGATGTAGCAGTGGTATCACCTCTCGCAGTGAGACCATGTGACAGTGCTCTGAGGAGATGTAGCAGTGGTATCACCTCTCGCAGTGAGACCATGTGACAGTGCTCTGAGGAGATGTAGCAGTGCTATCACATCTCGCAGTGAGACCATGTGACAGTGCTCTGGGGAGATGTAGCAGTGCTATCACCTCTCGCAGTGAGACCATGTGACAGTGCTCTGAGGAGATGTAGCAGTGGTATCACCTCTCGCAGTAAGACCATGTGACAGTGCTCTGAGGAGATGTAGCAGTGGTATCACCTCTCGCAGTGAGACCATGTGACAGTGCTCTGGGGAGATGTAGCAGTGCTATCACCTCTCGCAGTGAGACCATGTGACAGTGCTCTGGGGAGATGTAGCAGTGCTATCACCTTTCGCAGTGAGACCATGTGACAGTGCTCTGAGGAGATGTAGCAGTGCTATCACCTCTCGCAGTGAGACCATGTGACAGTGCTCTGAGGAGATGTAGCAGTGCTATCACCTCTCGCAGTGAGACCATGTGAGTGCTCTGAGGAGATGTAGCAGTGCTATCACCTCTCGCAGTGAGACCATGTGACAGTGCTCTGAGGAGATGTAGCAGTGGTATCACCTCTCGCAGTGAGACCATGTGACAGTGCTCTGAGGAGATGTAGCAGTGCTATCACATCTCGCAGTGAGACCATGTGACAGTGCTCTGAGGAGATGTAGCAGTGCTATCACCTCTCGCAGTGAGACCATGTGACAGTGCTCTGAGGAGATGTAGCAGTGGTATCACCTCTCGCAGTGAGACCATGTGACAGTGCTCTGGGGAGATGTAGCAGTGCTATCACCTCTCGCAGTGAGACCATGTGACAGTGCTCTGAGGAGATGTAGCAGTGGTATCACCTCTCGCAGTGAGACCATGTGACAGTGCTCTGAGGAGATGTAGCAGTGGTATCACCTCTCGCAGTGAGACCATGTGACAGTGCTCTGAGGAGATGTAGCAGTGCTATCACATCTCGCAGTGAGACCATGTGACAGTGCTCTGGGGAGATGTAGCAGTGCTATCACCTCTCGCAGTGAGACCATGTGACAGTGCTCTGAGGAGATGTAGCAGTGCTATCACCTCTCGCAGTGAGACCATGTGACAGTGCTCTGAGGAGATGTAGCAGTGCTATCACCTCTCGCAGTGAGACCATGTGACAGTGCTCTGAGGAGATGTAGCAGTGCTATCACCTCTCGCAGTGAGACCATGTGACAGTGCTCTGAGGAGATGTAGCAGTGCTATCACCTCTCGCAGTGAGACCATGTGACAGTGCTCTGAGGAGATGTAGCAATGCTATCACCTCTCGCAGTGAGACCATGTGACAGTGCTCTGAGGAGATGTAGCAGTGGTATCACCTCTCGCAGTGAGACCATGTGACAGTGCTCTGAGGAGATGTAGCAGTGCTATCACCTCTCGCAGTGAGACCATGTGACAGTGCTCCGAGGAGATGTAGCAGTGGTATCACCTCTCGCAGTGAGACCATGTGACAGTGCTCCGAGGAGATGTAGCAGTGGTATCACCTCTCGCAGTGAGACCATGTGACAGTGCTCTGAGGAGATGTAGCAGTGGTATCACCTCTCACAGTGAGACCATGTGACAGTGCTCTGAGGAGATGTAGCAGTGGTATCACCTCTCACAGTGAGACCATGTGACAGTGCTCTGAGGAGATGTAGCAGTGGTATCACCTCTCGTAGTGAGACCATGTGACAGTGCTCTGAGGAGATGTACCTGTTGAGTGGTCGGAGATCTAGAATAGGCCTTAATGTTTTGTTGTTTTTGGGAATGAAAAAATAACCGAAGTATACTCAGTGTCCCTGATATTGTAAGGGTACTAGGTCTATTGCCCCTTTTTGAAGGAGAGAAAGAACCTTGTCCGGTAAAAGTATAAGACGTTCCTTTGGCATATTTTGTGGTTTGGGTGGAATTGTGGGTGGAGTTTGAGTTCTAAACAATACCCGTCTGTGATTATGGATAGCACCCATTGGTCTGTGGTGATGTTGTGTTGCCATTGTGAATAGAAATGTAACTTTCCCCCGACTGGTGTTGCATGTGGTTGGGGGAAGTGCAGGTGGTCACTCTTTTGAAGGGGTGGCGGTTGTGGTAGTGGTTGCACAGCCTCTACCTTTATCTCAATAATTAGTTTTGTAGAAAGATCACCTCGTAAATGTACTCCGAAAGGAGCTGTGCTGTTTATTGCCACTGCTGGAGTCAGTGGAGGAACCTCCTCTGGTTGCACCCCTGTATTGACCTCTACGCAAGGAACCACAGGGTTGATGTGTTTGCAGGGCCCACATTGCTTCAGCGGTTTCAGTGTCCGTTTTTAACTTCTGTAGCATTTCATCCACCTGAGGCCCACATAGATTTTGCCCATCAAAAGGTAAATTGAGCAGGTTTTGTTGTACATCCGGTTTGAAACCGTTGACTCTGAGCCATGAATGGCGTCTGATGAGGATACTGCTCTGCGGAGTCTAAGGCACATTGTATTGGGGCATTAGATATAGCCCTGCCTTCTTCTACCATTTGTGCAGCACATTGTTGGTATCGATCAGGGAGGTGTTGCAGTAATTCCTGCATTTCATCCCATGTGGCCCGATTGCATCGGGAGAGTAGCCCCACAGAGTTTGCAATATGCTTGTGGTTGGCTGCAACACGTTTACCTGCGGCATCATATTTCCTCCTCCCTTTATCTGTAGGAGGCGCATCCCCTGTGTCTTGTGAAATCGCTCTTTTCCTTGCTGTGTGTACCACCAATGAACCTGGTGTGACTTGGCCTTTAATATATTCAGGGTCCAAAGGGCATGCCTTTTTATTTCTTTTCGAGGGGTGACTACCCTGGATTTGACTGGCTGCTTAAATATGTCGTGTGTGGCTGATAATATATCTTTAAGCATAGGTAGCGATTGAGCTGTTTTTTGTGACCTATTAAGTGTTTCAACGAGGAAGTCATCTTCTTGTGGGGTAGCGTGTAGGCTTGCTTTATGGTATGCAGCAACCCTACTGATAATATCATGATAGGATGACGTACCATCTGTGGGGAGGGTTTGGAGGGGTAGATACTAAGATCAGGATCATCCAGCGGATCAATATCAAATATCCCGTGGGTCAGGGGCAGTATTGGGATCTCCCTGTGGGTCCGCGAAATAAGGATCATTATATTCCTCAGGTTATCACCAGTAGGTGATTGATTTGGTGAAAAAAGTGGTTGCTCAGAAGGCAAGTGTTCTGGAGAGGGTGTCTGCACTGGCCTTCAAGGTAGAGTAGATGGAGTATGAGGTGAAGTTATAGAGGGAGGAGAAGGAGGGAAACAAGTAGGACTTGTGTCTCTGTCCTTCCTTTTCCTCTTTGGTTGATGGGTTCGTTGAGGCCCAGCAATGTCCTCATCAAACAAGTTTTTCCTTTTTCGAAGCGTAAGGGAAACAGGTGGTGGCGGCTTATTGACTAGTTTCCCAGTGTCTGGGTGTACAAAGAGTCTTTTGTCTAGCTTGTCTTTCAAGTGCTCAAGAATGGGCTGCAATTGTTTTTGCCATGGTTCTGAGCTACTTTTAGCGTTTTTCGCCGTTGAAGATGTAGAAGACATCATGATCCCTTTGTACTGGTTGCAGTCTTTTGAATTTGTGATTGAAGAAAAACAACTTGCAATCGTTCGAGCCCAACACTAGATGGCAGGATAATGCTAAGCATATGTATATACGGCCAACACATGCTACGAATCAGGGTATTTCTTTGACCACCTCAGCCTCATGGACTTTCCACAAATCCGGTCCAGTTACAACATGCCAGCCAGCGAATATTGCACTATGAGGCCATTAGACTTTGGGTGGCGCACCCCCAGGTCCGCCCACGTTAGCGGACCCTTCATGCACTTTGAGACATGGCTCCTCACCGGCCATAATGACAAGGGCCTCCTCTCCGACATTTATGCCTTCCTGAAGACACCCTACAGCCTCTTATAAATCCCTAGTCCAGAAGAGGTGGGAATCGGAGTTTGAGCGCTCCTTTACCCCCAAGGCATGGTCAGGCATCTTTCACAGATCCTGCCCCTCTGCCTTTAGTGCTTCTGGGAAGGAGACCCTAATTAAACCGACGCATTACTGGCACTACACCCCAGCCAGAATGGCTAAATGGAAGCCCGACGGGGACAATAGTTGTTGGCGCAAATGCAACCACCCAGGAACGCAGACCCACTTTCTTTGGCATTGCCCTAAACTACATTTTAAATGTACTGGGCAGAGGTGTTTAGACATTAATGAAATGTATGGGACAGACATACCCAAATTTCCTAGTTAAAAACTGTTATGGCTACCCAATGCTCTGACTTATCCACTGCGTTCTGCAACAGGGAAGGCAATTTACCATAGCACTCTGTGCAGCTAAGCAGGTCATTATGTCAAAGTGGGAGACAGACATCGACCCATTCTGATTGGCTACAAATGCTCTGGGATTTATTAGGCATGGAAAAATTAACAACGTCCATGGAACACAAGCTCACCCAATTTGATAACACATGGGGACCATGTATACAGTTTCTTACTCAAAACTTCCAGGAGTTGTCCTGCCCGGCATACCTACGAGCGCTTTGACTCACAAACGCAGAGAGCAACACCAACACCAACTGACCTACAGAGAAAGGGCCCTTGATGCCTGCTGCCACGCTGGGACCACCTCAGGACTATTACTTGCTCACTGCAGCAGGGCTGTCGAGCAGTACCCCTCTCCCTCGGACTTTGCTGTCCCTTTCTCCCCTCCTCCACCCCACCCTAAGATAGTTGGACCTGAAACTGCTCTACTCCCCCCTCCCCCCCCCCGACCCCCCAGTTTGCCTGCCTTCCCCCCGCTCATCTCACCGGCCAGTGGATGTAGGTGAGGATTAATATATAACAGATTAAAACCTCAAAGTTCAAGGATGTGGAATTCCTATAGCCCGACGCCCAGGACATATAGTTTGGGGTCAGGGGCAACACGTTTTCATGTGTATTTTGTCCATGGGACAAGTAGGCCCAACCCCTGCAGCACAAACCTTTGGCTGCCAGTTTACAGTACCACATTATGGATAAGGGAAAGGCATTGCCTGCAGTTAAGGTAATATTTGTGTTCATGTGTTAATGCTGTTTGAACTTGTATTTATGGTTCATTAATGCAAAGCCTTTATTGTTAAGGTGAGCGCTCCAAGTAAATGTTGTATGCTCAGACTGCACTACCGACAGTGGTTCCAGTATAAAAATGTGTACACACATTTGCAAAGTTTAACAATATGAGGCTACGTATAATGTGCCCAGAATGCTCTGAATAGATGCAAATATTTGCAGAAGCTTGAAAGCAAGATTGTGGAGTCTTTCCTTTCAAAATAAAATGTCCACAAAACAAATCCAAGTAGGAAATACATTTTGGCAAACTACTGTGAAATTTTTAGGTATAATTTCTTTAAAGCGTCATCTATTAAAATATGCTGATGCATGCTGGTAGTCCTAAAAATATTCAGAATGGAAAATCAATGCAACCAGTTTGGTGAACATTACCGGAAACATGAAAATAAACAATCATTGGCAAAGCCAATAGTTCTAACATTGGTGGTCAGCTTTTGGTTTGTCAATGCATGTCTTTTTTTTTTTAACATGGTTTTGTAAAACTTTATTGTTGTGGGAGATGCCAAGCCCTCACCATATAACAAACAATGGCAAAAAGCAATATTTTTTGTCTTAAAAAGCACACATTGCCACAGTAGTTCCTGGCACTGAACAAAACTACTTTGGGTGCCGATATGCTCTTTGTGAAAGAACCGAATGCTGTCACTCACAATGAGAAAACAACAATTGATGGACAGATTGCAGAACAATGTAATACATTCACCCCAGTACAGAGATCTTGGCCTAAATCCATCGTTTTTTTGCTCACCATGCCATTCCAGTTTGAACCCAGCCATATGCAAATCAGTCTTGACCCTGTGTCCAATGGGAACAGTCAAGCCCGAACTGCGAGGCCAGGTCCTCCCTGGACTGGAAGCAAGCATCCTAGGACCGGTTTCGGGGTTTCACCCCTCATCAGCCAGGATAGCTGGACTCCAGTGGCAAGGAGAGCAAGGGACCCACGTCTGGGCATACCGTCCCACTCGGGGTGACAAATGTAAAAACAACAATTGATGGACAGAATGCAGAACAATGTCATACATTCACCCCAGTACAGAGATCTCGGCCTAAATCCATCGTTTTTTTTGCTCACTCATTTTGCCACTGGATTCAAGCTAGCCTGGCTGATGAGGGGTGTTACCCCGAAACCGGTCCCAGGATGCTTGTTTCCGGTTCAGGGAAGACCTGGCTTGGCAGTTCGGGCTGGACTGTTCCCATGAGGCACAGGATCAAGACTGATTTGCATATGGCTGGGTCTGAACTGAGGTGGCGAAGAGAGCTAAAGAACGATGTTGGATTCAACCCAGATCTATGACTGGGGGTGAGTGTCTGAAAAGTTTCAGCGCTCCGTCCATCATCTCCTTGTGTTTGCGTCACTCACAATGAAGCAAGCCTACAGATCGAGAGAGACAGAATTTTAATAAAATCAAAAGGCCTTGGTTAACTCAAGAACTAATTAGGGGCCCAATTTGTAAATTAAGTCACACAAGTGCATTCATGGTATATGTCCTTGCAGTAGTGCATATTTGCAGCTTTCATGAATTCACATTTACAGAAGTAGGCCAGGAAATCATACTCCTAGAAAATATTAGCAAACTGTATTTTAGCACGAGGAAATATGCATGTGTAGATTTGCTTGTGCAAAAATCTTTTGAATGTTTACAAGTTAACTTTCTCTCCAACCACTTTCTTCCCAACCCTGGAAGATGTTTTACTTCTGCCTTTGCCAGGAGTAAATTTCCAACCTTTCTGAGTATGGGAAAAGATTAGAGAAGAGCTGGTGAAAGCCCCTAAAACATGCAAGTTAGTAGGTTTGCACAGACTCAAAAGCGCATACCAACCCTGTAACTACTGCTCAACACGACCTCCAGCCCCAGTATGTAGATCAGTGGAAAGGTGGCAAAGTAAGAGAATTGCTAAAATTCAAACCCTACTATATATAAGCCCTGGCATAATCAGAGAATCTATTATCAGAGCTCCTATATAATGAGATTGCTGCCAAAATTTGTCGCCGCACTACATGGTCTTAAAGGAACAAATAGATTTTTTTAGAGGACAAGTAGATTTATGAAGCAACCTGTCCCATGGAAGAGTAGATATTTTATTAAATTCCGCAACTCTTTAAAAGGATACTTGTAATTGTCCCAGTGCCTTCACACGCAGGTTGGAATATGCCAAAGTTTATGACTATGAATGAAAATCACATGGTGCAGAAGAACGGTGAGCAACGGGTTACATTTGTGTAGACCTTTCATCCAGGGGGTTTTACTAGAATCAAGACGTAGGATGATGCAGCAGCTAGGTCTTGTTCTACCTGCTTGCTCATCTAACAAAGTTCTACTCCTTTCTTTGGAAGTATCATCATTCTCCCATTGTTGCCTCGTGTTTCTCTCCAGATTTGAACTTGACTATTTAATAGCCTATAGTCTGGTCTACCTCTATATATGTTAACTATTCAAGCTCAAAACTCACTCACACAAACCCTGTGCAGTATTGATCATGTAAAGGAGACACAAAGAGACTTGCACTGGCTGGAGCAAAGAGTGCAGTTCAGTTGCCTGTGAGTGCCCCACCCTCACCCAACAGTGCTTCCAAGCCCACTCTCTATGCTCAGAAAATCTTTTTCTTCTCAATGGATTAAGAGGGAACATGCCACTAGAGGTTCTTTTAGGTACATGGCCTCTATGCCCTGGAATAATCTCTTCTTGGAACTTCGGAAGAGGGAGGCAGAGACGTGTCGGCGCACACTGGAAGGAACACAAAGGGCACATGGGCGGCAAGAAAAGCAGACAGAGCTGCCCTAGATACACCAGAAGGAAAACACAGAGCCCTGGGTAGATGGAAAACATCCCGTCGGTGCCGCCCTCAGCAGGTGAGGAGGCAGTAAGAGAAACGGACAGAGCTAACCTGTACGCACTGGGAGGGAGACGCAGAGCAAAGGAGGAAGAGCAGAAAGCTAGTCAGAGGTGCCCTCTGCATGCTGGAGTTAAGAAACCAAATATCTGAGGGACAGCAGAGACCAGTCTAGACCAGCTCTTTGCTTACGGGGTAGAAGAGATGCACAAAGGGGGTCTTGGGTGCAGGAGACTTTCCCTATGCACAATGTGTGAAATAGTGCCCTGGAGGGAGAGCAGAGAATAAGTCAGTGTTTTTTTAATACATTGTACGAGGAAGGCACTGGGCACTGAGCCCCCTTAATGGTAACAGACAATGGGTTAGAGAAGCAGGGCGTCATATTACAGACAGACAAAGCTTCTGTAATTGTGGACAAAGCTGGGGAGTAGAGGCTGGCCCTTCAGTAATAACAGTGGGTGGCGGCGGTAGGACTGCACCTTCAGTAATGAGATGGAGATGGGGAATTAAGCCTACACCTTCTGTAGTGGTGGACAAAAAGCAGCCAGGAAGGGCGGCACCTTAAGGAATGAGAGACAAAAGGGCTGGGAAGGCAGAGCTGCATCTTCAGTAGTGACAAAAGAATTGCTCAGGGGGCAGGACTGCACCTTCAGTAACTGCAGACTAAGGGCTGGGGCAGGGATGTACACCAAGTAGCTGCAAACAAACGGCAGTGGAGGCGAAACTGCAATTTCGATAATGGTTAGCACAGTTCTGCGGTTTAACAATGGCTGCACCTTCAGTAATAACAAATGACTGAGAGGCCCAGCTCCACTCTCAATATTGGTGACAAATGGCTGGGAAAGCATGCCTAAACCTACACCTTCAACAACTAGAAAGGACTGAGAGGCAGAGGCGGGGAGATACAGCTTCAAATTCTATAATGACAAAGATAGGGGAGGTGGAACTGCAACTTCAGTAGTAAGAGAAAGATAGGGAGGCGGGGCTGCACCTTCAGTAATGATAGAAAGATAGGGAGGCGGGGCTGCACCTTCAGTAATGATAGAAAGATAGGGAGGCGGGGCTGCACCTTCAGTAATGATAGAAAGATAGGGAGGCGGGGCTGCACCTTCAGTAATGATAGAAAGATAGGGAGGCAGGGCTGCACCTTCAGTAATGATGGAAAGATAGGGAGGCGGGGCTGCACCTTCAGTAATGATAGAAAGCTAGGGAGGCGGGGCTGCTCGTTCAGTAATGATAGAAAGCTAGGGAGGCGGGGCTGCACCTTCAGTAATGATGGAATAGCGGGGCTGCACCGTCAGTAGTGATAGAAAGCTAGGGCGGCGGGGCTGCACCTTCAGTAATGATAGAGGGCTAGGGAGGCGGGGCTGCACCTTCACTAATGATAGAAAGATAGGGAGGCGGGGCTGCACCTTCAGTAATGATAGAAAGCTAGGGAGGCGGGGCTGTACCTTCAGTAATGACAGAAAGCTAGGGAGGTGGGGCTGCACCGTCAGTAATGACAAAAAGCTAGGGCGGCGGGGCTGCACCTTCAGTGATGATGGAAAGCTAGGGAGGCGGGGCTGCACCTTCAGTAATGATAGAAACATAGGGAGGCGGGGCTGCACCTTCAGTAATGATAGAAAGATAGGGAGGTGGGGCTGTACCTTCAGTAATGATAGAAAGATAGGGAGGCGGGGCTGCACCGTCAGTAATGATAGAAAGATAGGGAGGCGGAGCTGTACCTTCAGTAATGATAGAACGATAGGGAGGCGGGGCTGTACCTTCAGTAATGATAGAAAGCTAGGGAGGAGGGGCTGCACCTTCAGTAATGATAGAAAGCTAGGGAGGCGGGGCTGCACCTTCAGTAATGATGGAAAGCTAGGGAGGCGGGGCTGCACCTTCAGTAATGATGGAAAGCTAGGGAGGTGGGGCTGTACCTTCAGTAATGATAGAGGGCTGGGAGGCGGGTTGTACCGTCAGTAATGATAGAGGGCTAGGGAGGCGGGGCTGCACCTTCAGTAATGATAGAGGGCTAGGGAGGCGGGGCTGCACCTTCAGTAATGATTAAGGGCTAGGGAGGCGGGGCTGCACCTTCAGTAATGATAGAAAGATAGGGAGGTGGGGCTGTACCTTCAGTAATGATAGAGGGCTAGGGCAGCGGAGCTGCACTTCAGTAATGATTGAGGGCTAGGGAGGTGTGACTGCACCTTCAATAATGATGGAATGGCGGGGCTGCACCTTCAGTATTGATAGAAAGATAGGGAGGCGGGGCTGCACCTTCAGTAACGATAGGGAGGCGGGGCTGCACCTTCAGTAATGATAGAGGGCTAGGGCGGCGGGGCTGCACCTTCAGTAATGATAGAGGGCTAGGGCGGCGGGGCTGCACCTTCAGTAATGATAGAAAGATAGGGAGGCAGGGCTGCACCTTCAGTAATGATAGAAAGCTAGGGCAGCGGGCTGCACCTTCAGTAATGATAGAAAGCTAGGGAGGCGGGCTGCACCTTCAGTAATGATAGAAAGCTAGGGAGGCAGGGCTGCACCTTCAGTAATGATAGAAAGCTAGGGCAGCGGGCTGCACCTTCAGTAATGATAGAAAGCTAGGGAGGTGGGCTGCACCTTCAGTAACGATAGAAAGATAGGGCGGCGGGGCTGCACCTTCAGTAATGATAGAGGGGCGGGGCTGCACCTTCAGTAATGATAGAGGGCTGGGAGGCGGGGCTGCACCTTCAGTAATGATAGAGGGCTGGGAGGCGGGGCTGCACCTACGGTAATGATAGAAAGCTAGGGAGGTGGAACTGCAACTTCAGTAGTGATGGAAAGATAGGGAGGTGGGGCTGTACCTTCAGTAATGATAGAAAGATAGGGAGGCGGGGCTGTACCTTCAGTAATGATAGAAAGATAGGGAGGCGGGGCTGCACCTTCAGTAATGATAGACAGATAGGGAGGCGGGGCTGCACCTTCAGTAATGATAGAAAGCTAGGGAGGCGGGGCTGCACCTTCAGTAATGATGGAAAGATAGGGAGATGGGGCTGTACCTTCAGTAATGATAGAGGGCTAGGGAGGCGGGGCTGCACTTCAGTAATGATTGAGGGCTAGGGAGGTGTGACTGCACCTTCAGTAATGATGGAATGGCGGGGCTGCACCTTCAGTAATGATAGAAAGATAGGGAGGCGGGGCTGCACCTTCAGTAATGATAGAAAGATAGGGAGGCGGGGCTGCACTGTCAGTAATGATAGAGGGATGGCAGGTGGGGCTGCACCTTCAGTAATGATAGAAAGATAGGGAGGCGCGGCTGCACCTTCAGTAATGAAAGAAAGCTAGGGAGGTGGGACTGCACCTTCAGTAATGATAGAAAGCTAGGGCAGCGGGGCTGCACCTTCAGTAATGATGGAAAGATAGGGAGGTGGGGCTGTACCTTCAGTAGTGATAGAGGGCTAGGGAGGCGGGGCTGCACCTTCACTAATGATAGAAAGATAGGGAGGCGGGGCTGCACCTTCATAATGATAGAAAGCTAGGGAGGCGGGGCTGTACCTTCAGTAATGACAAAGCTAGGGAGGTGGGGCGTACCTTCAGTAATGATAGAGGGATAGGGAGGCGGGGCTGCACCTTCAGTAATGATGGAAAGATAGGGAGATGGGGCTGTACCTTCAGTAATGGAGGGGCGGGGGTGGGGCTGCACCTTCATTAATGATAGAAAGCTAGGGAGGCTAGGCTGTACCTTCAGTAATGATGGAGGGGCGGTGCTGCACCTTCAGTAATGATAGAAAGATAGGGAGGCGGGGCTGCACCTTCAGTAATGATAGAAAGATAGGGAGGTGGGGCTGCACCTTCAGTAATTATAGAAAGCTAGGGCGGCGGGGCTGCACCTTCAGTAATGATAGAAAGCTTGGGCGGCGGGGCTGTACCGTCAGTAATGATAGAAAGCTAGGGAGGCGGGGCTGCACCTTCAGTAATGATAGAAAGCTAGGGCGGCGGGGCTTTACTGTCAGTAATGATAGAAAGCTAGGGAGGCGGGGCTGCACCTTCAGTAATGATAGAAAGCTAGGGAGGCGGGGCTGCACCTTCAGTAATGATAGAAAGCTAGGGAGTTGGGGCTGCACCGTCAGTAATGATAGAGGGCTAGGGGTCGGGGCTGCACCTTCAGTAATGATGGAATGGCGGGGCTGCACCGTCAGTAACGATAGAAAGATAGGGAGGCGGGGCTCCACCATCAGTAATGATAGAAAACTAGGGAGGCGGGGCTGCACCGTCAGTAATGATAGAAAGCTAGGGAGGCGGGGCTGCACCGTCAGTAATGATAGAAAGCTAGGGAGGCGGGGCTGCACCGTCAGTAATGATAGAAAGCTAGGGAGGCGGGGCTGCACCTTCAGTGATGATAGAAAGTTAGGGAGGCGGGGCTGCACCTTCAGTAATGATGGAATAGCGGGGCTGCACCGTCAGTAATGATAGAAAGCTAGGGCGGCGGGGCTGCACCTTCAGTGATGATGGAAAGCTAGGGAGGCGTGGCTGCACCTTCAGTAATGATGATGGGGCGGGGTGGGGCTGCACCTTCAGTAATGATAGAAAGCTAGGGAGGCAGGGCTGCACCTTCAGTAATGATAGAAAGATAGGGAGGCGGGGCTGCACCTTCAGTAATGATAGAAAGCTAGGGAGGCGGGGCTGCACTTTCAGTAATGATAGAAAGCTAGGGAGGCGGGGCTGCACCTTCAGTAACGATAGAAAGATAGGGAGGCGGGGCTACACCTTCAGTAACGATAGAAAGATAGGGAGGCGGGGCTGCACCTTCAGAAATGATAGAAAGCTAGGGCAGCGGGCTGCACCTTCAGTAATGATAGAAAGCTAGGGAGGCGGGGCTGCACCTTCAGTAATGATAGAAAGATAGGGAGGCGGGGCTGCACCTTCAGTAATGACAGAAAGATAGGGAGGTGGGGCTGCACCTTCAGTAAAGATAGAAAGCTAGGGCGGCGGGGCTGCACCTTCAGTAATGATAGAGGGCTAGGGCGGCGGGGCTGCACCTTCAGTAATGATAGAAAGATAGGGAGGCGGGGCTGCACCTTCAGTAATGATAGAAAGCTAGGGAGGCGGGGCTGCACCTTCAGTAATGATAGAAAGCTAGGGAGGCGGGGCTGTACCTTCAGTGATGATAGAAAGCTAGGGAGGCGGGGCTGCAGCTTCAGTAATGATTGAGGGCTATGGAGGCAGGGCTGCACCTTCAGTAATGATAGAAAGCTAGGGAGGCGGGGCTGTATCATCAGTGATGATAGAAAGCTAGGGCGGCGGGGCTGCACTGTCAGTAATGATAGAAAGCTAGGGAGGCGGGGCTGTACCTTCAGTGATGATAGAAAGCTAGGGCGGCGGGGCTGCACTGTCAGTAATGATAGAAAGCTAGGGCGGCGGGGCTGCACCTTCAGTAATGATAGAAAGCTAGGGAGGGGGGGCTGTACCATCAGTGATGATAGAAAGCTCGGGCGGCGGGGCTGCACTGTCAGTAATGATAGAAAGCTAGGGAGGCGGGGCTGCACCTTCAGTGATGATAGAAAGCTAGGGCGGCGGTGCTGCACTGTCAGTAATGATAGAGAGCTAGGGAGGCGGGGCTGCACTGTCAGTAATGATAGAAAGCTAGGGAGGCGGGGCTGTCCCTTCAGTGATGATAGAAAGCTAGGGAGGTGGGGCTGTACCTTGATTGATGATAGAAAGCTAGGTAGGCGGGGCTGCACCTTCAGTAATGATAGAAAGATAGGGAGGCTGGGATGCACCTTCAGTAATGATAGAAAGCTAGGGAGGCGGGGCTGCACCTTCAGTAATGATAGAAAGCTAGGGAGGCGGGGCTGCACCGTCAGTAATGATAGAAAGCTAGGGAGGCGGGGCTGCACCTTCAGTAGTGATAGAAAGATAGGGAGGCGGGGCTGCACCTTCAGTAGTGATAGAAAGATAGGGAGGCGGGGCTGCACGTTCAGTAATGATGGAATGGCGGGGCTGCATCTTAAGTAATGATGGAATGGCGGGGCTGCACCTTCAGTAATGATGGAATGGCGGGGCTGCACCTTCAGTAATGATGGAATGGCGGGGCTGCACCTTCAGTAATGATAGAAAGCTAGGGAGGCGGGGCTGCACCTTCAGTAATGATAGAAAGCTAGGGCGGAGGGGCTTTACTGTCAGTAATGATAGAAAGCTAGGGAGGCGGGGGTGCACCTTCAGTAATGATAGAAAGCTAGGGAGGCGGGGCTGCACCTTCAGTAATGATAGAAAGCTAGGGAGGTGGGGCTGCACTGTCAGTAATGATAGAGGGCTAGGGGCGGGGCTGCACCTTCAGTAATGATGGAATGGCGGGGCTGCACCGTCAGTAACGATAGAAAGATAGGGAGGCGGGGCTGCACCGTCAGTAATGATAGAAAGCTAGGGAGGCGGGGCTGCAGCTTCAGTGATGATAGAAAGCTAGGGAGGCGGGGCTGCACCTTCAGTGATGATAGAAAGATAGGGAGGCGGGGCTGCATCTTAAGTAATGATAGAAAGATAGGGAGGCGGGGCTGCACCTTCAGTAATGATAGAAAGATAGGGAGGCGGGGCTGCACCTTAAGTAATGATAGAAAGATAGGGAGGCGGGGCTGCACCTTCTGTAATGATTGAGGGCTAGGGAGGTGTGACTGCACCTTCAGTAATGATGGAATGGCGGGGCTGCACCTTCAGTAATGATGGAAAGATAGGGAGGCGGGGCTGCACCTTCAGTAATGATAGAGGGCTAGGGAGGCGGGGCTGCACCTTCAGTAATGATAGAGGGCTAGGGCGGCGGGGCTGCACCTTCAGTAATGATAGAGGGGCGGGGCTGCACCTTCAGTAATGATAGAGGGCTGGAGGCGGGGCTGCACCTTCAGTAATGATAGAAAGCTAGGGAGGCGGGGCTGCACCTTCAGTAATGATAGAAAGAGGGAGGCGGGGCTGCACCTTCAGTAATGATAGAGGGCTGGAGGCGGGGCTGCACCTTCAGTAATGATAGAAAGCTAGGGAGGTGGAACTGCAACTTCGGTAGTGATAGAAAGCTAGGGAAGTGGGGCTGCACCTTCAGTATTGATGGAAAGCTAGGGAGGTGGGGCTGTACCTTCAGTAATGATAGAGGGCTGGGAGGAGGGGCTGCACCTTCAGTAATGATAGAAAGATAGGGAGGCGGGGCTGCACCTTCAGTAATGAAAGAAAGCTAGGGAGGTGGGGCTGCACCTTCAGTAATGATGGAAAGATAGGGAGGTGGGGCTGTACCTTCAGTAATGATAGAAAGATAGGGAGGCGGGGCTGCACCTTCAGTAATGATAGAAAGCTAGGGAGGCGGGGCTGTACCTTCAGTAATGACAAAAAGCTAGGGAGGTGGGGCTGCACCTTCAGTAATGATAGAAAGCTAGGGAGGTGGGGCTGTACCTTCAGTAATGATAGAGGGCTAGGGAGGCGGGGCTGCACCTTCAGTAATGATGGAAAGATAGGGAGATGGGGCTGCACCTTCAGTAATGATAGAAAGCTAGGGAGGTGGGGCTGCATCTTCAGTAATGATGGAGGGGCGGGGCTGCACTTTCAGTAATGATAGAAAGCTAGGGCGGCGGGGCTGCACCTTCAGTAATGATGGAAAGATAGGGAGGTGGGGCTGTACCTTCAGTAATGATAGAGGGCTAGGGAGGCGGGGCTGCACCTTCACTAATGATAGAAAGATAGGGAGGCGGGGCTGCACCTTCAGTAATGATAGAAAGCTAGGGAGGCGGGGCTGCACCTTCAGTAATGATGGAAAGATAGGGAGGCGGGGCTGCACCTTCAGTAATGATAGAAAGCTAGGGAGGCGGGGCTGTACCTTCAGTAATGACAAAAAGCTAGGGAGGTGGGGCTGCACCTTCAGTAATGATAGAAAACTAGGGAGGTGGGGCTGTACCTTCAGTAATGATAGAAAGCTAGGGAGGTGGGGCTGTACCTTCAGTAATGATAGAGGGCTAGGGAGGCGGGGCTGCACCTTCAGTAATGGAGGGGCGGGGGGTGGGGCTGCACCTTCAGTAATGATAGAAAGCTAGGGCGGCGGGGCTGCACCTTCAGTAATGATAGAAAGCTAGGGCGGCGGGGCTGCACCTTCAGTAATGATAGAAAGCTAGGGCGGCGGGGCTGCACCTTCAGTAATGATAGAAAGCTTGGGCGGCGGGGCTGTACCGTCAGTAATGATAGAAAGCTAGGGAGGTGGGGCTGTACCTTCAGTAATGATAGAAAGATATGGAGGGCTGGAGGCGGGGCTGCACCTTCAGTAATGATAGAAAGCTAGGGAGGTGGAACTGCAACTTCGGTAGTGATAGAAAGCTAGGGAAGTGGGGCTAGACCTTCAGTATTGATGGAAAGCTACGGAGGTGGGGCTGTACGTTCAGTAATGATAGAGGGCTGGGAGGCGGGGCTGCACTGTCAGTAATGATAGAGGGCTGGGAGGCGGGGTTGCACCTTCAGTAATGATAGAAAGATAGGGAGGCGGGGCTGCACCTTCAGTAATGATGGAAAGATAGGGAGATGGGGCTGCACCTTCAGTAATGATTGAGGGCTAGGGCGGAGGGGCTGCACCTTCAGTAATGATGGAAAGATAGGGAGGTGGGGCTGTACCTTCAGTAATGATAGAGGGCTAGGGAGGCGGGGCTGCACCTTCACTAATGATAGAAAGATAGGGAGGCGGGGCTGCACCTTCAGTAATGATAGAAAGCTAGGGAGGCGGGGCTGTACCTTCAGTAATGACAGAAAGCTAGGGAGGTGGGGCTGCACCTTCATTAATGATAGAAAGCTAGGGAGGTGGGGCTGTACCTTCAGTAATGATGGAAAGATAGGGAGATGGGGCTGCACCTTCAGTAATGATAGAAAGCTAGGGAGGCGGGGCTGTACCTTCAGTAATGACAGAAAGCTAGGGAGGTGGGGCTGCACCTTCAGTAATGATAGAAAGCTAGGGAGGCGGGGCTGCACCTTCAGTAATGGAGGGGCGGGGGTGGGGCTGCACATTCATTAATGATAGAAAGCTAGGGCGGCGGGGCTGCACCTTCAGTAATGATAGAAAGCTAGGGCGGCGGGGCTGCACCTTCAGTAATGATTGAAAGCTAGGGCGGCGGGGCTTTACTGTCAGTAATGATAGAAAGCTAGGGAGGCGGGGCTGCACCTTCAGTAATGATAGAAAGCTAGGGAGGCGGGGCTGCACCTTCAGTAATGATAGAAAGCTAGGGAGGTGGGGCTGCACTGTCAGTAATGATAGAGGGCTAGGGGCGGGGCTGCACCTTCAGTAATGATGGAATGGCGGGGCTGCACCATCAGCAACGATAGAAAGATAGGGAGGCGGGGCTCCACCATCAGTAATGTTAGAAAGCTAGGGAGGCGGGGCTGCACCGTCAGTAATGATAGAAAGCTAGGGAGGCGGGGCTGCACCTTCAGTGATGATAGAAAGCTAGGGAGGCGGGGCTGCACCTTCAGTGATGATAGAAAGATAGGGAGGCGGGGCTGCACCTTAAGTAATGATAGAAAGATAGGGAGGCGGGGCTGCACCTTCAGTAATGATAGAAAGATATGGAGGCGGGGCTGCACCTTCAGTAATGATGATGGGGCGGGGGTGGGGCTGCACCTTCAGTAATGATAGAAAGCTAGGGAGGCAGGGCTGCACTGTCAGTAATGATAGACGGCTAGGGAGGCGGGGCTGCACCTTCAGTAATGATAGAAAGCTAGGGCAGCGGGCTGCACCTTCAGTAATGATGGAAAGATAGGGAGGTGGGGCTGCATCTTCAGTAATGATGGAGGGGCAGGGCTGAACTTTCAGTAATGATAGAAAGCTAGGGCGTCGGGGCTGCACCTTCAGTAATGATGGAAAGATAGGGAGGTGGGGCTGTACCTTCAGTAATGATAGAGGGCTAGGGAGGCGGGGCTGCACCTTCACTAATGATAGAAAGATAGGGAGGTGGGGCTGCACCTTCAGTAATGATAGAAAGCTAGGGAGGTGGGGCTGTACCTTCAGTAATGATAGAGGGCTAGGTAGGCGGGGCTGCACCTTCAGTAATGATAGAGGGCTAGGGCGGAAGGGCTGCACCTTCAGTAATGATAGAGGGGCGGGCTGCACCTTCAGTAATGATAGAAAGCTAGGGAGGCGGGGCTGCACCTTCAGTAATGATAGACAGATAGGGAGGGCTGGAGGCGGGGCTGCACCTTCAGTAATGATAGAAAGCTAGGGAGGTGGAACTGCAACTTCGGTAGTGATAGAAAGCTAGGGAAGTGGGGCTAGACCTTCAGTAATGATGGAAAGATAGGGAGGTGGGGCTGCATCTTCAGTAATGATGGAGGAGCGGGGCTGCACTTTCAGTAATGATAGAAAGCTAGGGCGGCGGGGCTGCATCTTCAGTAATGATGGAAAGATAGGGAGGCGGGGCTGCACCTTCACTAATGATAGAAAGATAGGGAGGCGGGGCTGCACCTTCAGTAATGATAGAGGGCTAGGGAGGCGGGGCTGCACCTTCAGTAATGATAGAAAGCTAGGGAGGTGGGGCTGCACCTTCAGTAATGACAGAAAGCTAGGGAGGTGGGGCTGCACCTTCAGTAATGATAGAAAGCTAGGGAGGTGGGGCTGTACCTTCAGTAATGATAGAAAGCTAGGGAGGCGGGGCTGTACCTTCAGTAATGACAGAAAGCTAGGGAGGTGGGGCTGCACCTTCAGTAATGATAGAAAGCTAGGGAGGTGGGGCTGTACCTTCAGTAATGATAGAGGGCTAGGGAGGCGGGGCTGCACCTTCAGTAATGGAGGGGCGGGTGGTGGGGCTGCACCTTCATTAATGATAGAAAGCTAGGGCGGCGGGGCTGCACCTTCAGTAATGATAGAAAGCTAGGGCGGCGGGGCTGCACCTTCAGTAATGATAGAAAGCTTGGGCGGCGGGGCTGTACCGTCAGTAATGATAGAAAGCTAGGGAGGCGGGGCTGCACCTTCAGTAATGATAGAAAGCTAGGGCGGCGGGGCTTTACTGTCAGTAATGAAAGAAAGCTAGGGAGGCGGGGCTGCACCTTCAGTAATGATAGAAAGCTAGGGAGGCGGGGCTGCACCTTCAGTAATGATAGAGGGCTAGGGAGGCGGGGCTGCACCTTCAGTAATGGAGGGGCGGGGGTGGGGCTGCACCTTCAGTAATGATAGAAAGCTAGGGCGGCGGGGCTGCACCTTCAGTAATGATAGAAAGCTAGGGCGGCGGGGCTGCACCTTCAGTAATGATAGAAAGCTTGGGCGGCGGGGCTGTACCGTCAGTAATGATAGAAAGCTAGGGAGGCGGGGCTGCACCTTCAGTAATGATAGAAAGCTAGGGCGGCGGGGCTTTACTGTCAGTAATGATAGAAAGCTAGGGAGGCGGGGCTGCACCTTCAGTAATGATAGAAAGCTAGGGAGGTGGGGCTGCACTGTCAGTAATGATAGAGGGCTAGGGAGCGGGGCTGCACCTTCAGTAATGATGGAATGCCGGGGCTGCACCGTCAGCAACGATAGAAAGATAGGGAGGCGGGGCTCCACCATCAGTAATGATAGAAAGCTAGGGAGGCGGGCTGCACCTTCAGTAATGATAGAAAGCTAGGAAGGCGGGGCTGCACCTTCAGTAATGATAGAAAGATAGGGAGGCGGGGCTGCACCTTCAGTAATGATGGAAAGCTAGGGCGGCGGGGCTGCACCTTCAGTGATGATGGAAAGCTAGGGAGGCGGGGCTGCACCTTCAGTGATGATGGAAAGCTAGGGAGGCGGGGCTGCACCTTCAGTAATGATGATGGGGTGGGGGGTGGGGCTGCACCTTCAGTAATGATAGACGGCTAGGGAGGCGGGGCTGCACCTTCAGTAATGATAGAAAGCTAGGGCAGCGGGCTGCACCTTCAGTAATGATAGAAAGCTAGGGAGGCGGGCTGCACCTTCAGTAATGATAGAAAGATAGGGAGGCGGGGCTGCACCTTCAGTAATGATAGAAAGATAGGGAGGTGGGGCTGCACCGTCAGTAAAGATAGAAAGCTAGGGCGGCGGGGCTGCACCTTCAGTAAAGATAGAAAGCTAGGGCGGCGGGGCTGCACCTTCAGTAATGATAGAGGGCTAGGGCGGCGGGGCTGCACCTTCAGTAATGATAGAAAGATAGGGAGGCGGGGCTGCACCTTCAGTAACGATAGAAAGATAGGGAGGCGGGGCTGCACCTTCAGTAATGATAGAAAGATAGGGAGGCGGGGCTGCACTGTCAGTAATGATAGAAAGCTAGGGAGGCGGGGCTGCACCGTCAGTAATGATAGAAAGCTAGGGAGGCGGGGCTGTACCTTCAGTGATGATTGAGGGCTATGGAGGCAGGGCTGCACCTTCAGTAATGATAGAAAGCTACGGCGGCGGGGCTGCACTGTCAGTAAAGACAGAAAGCTAGGGAGGCGGGACTGCACTGTCAGTAATGATGGAAAGCTAGGGAGGCGGGGCTGCACCTTCAGTAGTGATCGTAAGATAGGGAGGCGGGGCTGCACCTTCAGTAATGATAGAAAGATAGGGAGGCGGGGCTGCACCTTCAGTAGTGATAGAAAGATAGGGAGGCGGGGCTGCACGTTCAGTAATGATGGAATGGCGGGGCTGCACCTTAAGTAATGATGGAATGGCTGGGCTGCACCTTCAGTAATGATGGAATGGCGGGGCTGCACCTTCAGTAATGATAGAAAGCTAGGGAGGCGGGGCTGCACCTTCAGTAATGATAGAAAGCTAGGGAGGCGGGGCTGCACCGTCAGTAATGATAGAAAGCTAGGGAGGCGGGGCTGCACCGTCAGTAATGATAGAAAGATAGGGAGGCGGGGCTGCACCTTCAGTAATGATAGAAAGATAGGGAGGCGGGGCTGAACGTTCAGTAATGATAGAGGGCTAGGGGGCGGGGCTCCACCGTCCGTAATGATGGAAAGATAGGGAGGCGGGCTGCACCTTCAGTAATTATAGAAAGCTAGGGAGGCGGGGCTGCACCGTCAGTAATGATAGAAAGATAGGGAGGCGGGGCTGCACCGTCAGTAATGATGGAAAGATAGGGAGGCGGGCTGCACCTTCAGTAATGATAGAAAGATAGGGAGGCGGGGCTGCACCTTCAGTAATGATGGAAAGCTAGGACGGCGGGGCTGCACCTTCAGTAATGGAGGGGCGGGGCTGCACCGTCAGTAATGACAGAAAGCTAGGGAGGCGGGGCTGCACCTTCAGTAACGATATAAAGATAGGGAGGCGGGGCTGCACCTTCAGTAATGATAGAAAGCTAGGACGGCGGGGCTGCACCTTCAGTAATGGAGGGGCGGGGCTGCACCGTCAGTAATGACAGAAAGCTAGGGAGGCGGGGCTGCACCTTTAGTAATGATAGAAAGCTAGGTAGGCGGGGCCGCACCGTCAGTAATGATAGAAAGATAGGGAGGCAGGGCTGCACCTTCAGTAATGATGGAATGGCGGGGCTGCACCTTCAGTAATGATGGAATGGCGGGGCTGCACCTTCAGTAATGATGGAATGGCGGGGCTGCACCTTCAGTAATGACAGAAAGCTAGGGAGGCGGGGCTGCACCTTTAGTAATGATAGAAAGCTAGGTAGGCGGGGCCGCACCGTCAGTAATGATAGAAAGATAGGGAGGCGGGGCTGCACCTTCAGTAATGATAGAAAGATAGGGAGGCGGAGCTGCACCTTCAGTAATGAGAGAGGGCTAGGGAGGCGGGGCTGTACCTTCAGTAATGAGAGAGGGCTAGGGAGGCGGGGCTGCACCTTCAGTAATGACAGAAAGATAGGAAGACAGGGCTGCACCTTCAGTAATGATAGAAAGCTATGGAGGCG
This sequence comes from Calotriton arnoldi, assembly GCA_963921515.1. Taxonomy (NCBI): domain Eukaryota; kingdom Metazoa; phylum Chordata; class Amphibia; order Caudata; family Salamandridae; genus Calotriton; species Calotriton arnoldi. Next base: position 99,667 of record CAWUFW010017878.1, read on the forward strand.
GGGCTGCACCTTCAGTAATGATAGAAAGCTAGGGAGGCGGGGCTGCACCTTCAGTAATGATGGAATAGCGGGGCTGCACCGTCAGTAATGATGGAAAGCTAGGACGGCGGGGCTGCACATTCAGTGATGATGGAAAGCTAGGGAGGCGGGGCTGCACCTTCAGTAATGATAGAGGGCTGGGAGGCGGGGCTGCACCTTCGGTAATGATAGGGAGGCGGGGCTGCACCTTCAGTAATGAAAGAAAGCTAGGGAGGTGGGGCTGCATCTTCAGTAATGATGGAGGGGCGGGGCTGCACTTTTAGTAATGATAGAAAGCTAGGGAGGCGGGGCTGTACCTTCAGTAATGACAGAAAGCTAGGGAGGCGGGGCTGCACCTTCAGTAATGACAGAAAGCTAGGGAGGCGGGGCTGCACCTTCAGTAATGATAGAAAGCTAGGGAGGCGGGGCTGCACCTTCAGTAATGAAAGAAAGCTAGGGAGGTGGGGCTGTATCTTCAGTAATGATGGAGGGGCAGGGCTGAACTTTCAGTAATGATAGAAAGCTAGGGCGGCGGGGCTGCACCTTCAGTAATGAGAGAGGGCTAGGGAGGCGGGGCTGCACCTTCAGTAATGATAGAAAGATAGGGAGGCGGGGCTGCACCTTCAGTAATGAAAGAAAGCTAGGGAGGTGGGACTGTATCTTCAATAATGATGGAGGGGCAGGGCTGAACTTTCAGTAATGATAGAAAGCTAGGGCGGCGGGGCTGCACCTTCAGTAATGATGGAAAGATAGGGAGGTGGGGCTGTACCTTCAGTAATGATAGAAAGCTAGGGAGGTGGGGCTGTACCTTCAGTAATGACAGAAAGCTAGGGAGGTGGGGCTGCACCTTCAGTAATGATAGAAAGCTAGGGAGGTGGGGCTGTACCTTCAGTAATGATAGAGGGCTAGGGAGGCGGGGCTGCACCTTCAGTAATGATAGAAAGATAGGGAGGGCTGGAGGCGGGGCTGCACCTTCAGTAATGATAGAAAGCTAGGGAGGTGGAACTGCAACTTCGGTAGTGATAGAAAGCTAGGGAAGTGGGGCTAGACCTTCAGTATTGATGGAAAGCTACGGAGGTGGGGCTGTACATTCAGTAATGATAGAGGGCTGGGAGGCGGGGCTGCACTGTCAGTAATGATAGAGGGCTGGGAGGCGGGGTTGCACCTTCAGTAATGATAGAAAGATAGGGAGGCGGGGCTGCACCTTTAGTAATGATGGAAAGATAGGGAGGTGGGGCTGCATCTTCAGTAATGATGGAGGGGCGGGGCTGCACTTTCAGTAATGATAGAAAGCTAGGGCGGCGGGGCTGCACCTTCAGTAATGATGGAAAGATAGGGAGGTGGGGCTGTACCTTCAGTAATGATAGAGGGCTAGGGAGGCGGGGCTGCACCTTCACTAATGATAGAAAGATAGGGAGGCGGGGCTGCACCTTCAGTAATGATAGAAAGCTAGGGAGGCGGGGCTGTACCTTCAGTAATGACAGAAAGCTAGGGAGGTGGGGCTGCACCTTCATTAATGATAGAAAGCTAGGGAGGTGGGGCTGTACCTTCAGTAATGATAGAGGGCTAGGGAGGCGGGGCTGCACCTTCAGTAATGATGGAAAGATAGGGAGATGGGGCTGCACCTTCAGTAATGATAGAAAGCTAGGGAGGCGGGGCTGTACCTTCAGTAATGACAGAAAGCTAGGGAGGTGGGGCTGCACCTTCAGTAATGATAGAAAGCTAGGGAGGCGGGGCTGCACCTTCAGTAATGATAGACAGATAGGGAGGGCTGGAGGCGGGGCTGCACCTTCAGTAATGATAGAAAGCTAGGGAGGTGGAACTGCAACTTCGGTAGTGATAGAAAGCTAGGGAAGTGGGGCTAGACCTTCAGTAATGATGGAAAGATAGGGAGGTGGGGCTGCATCTTCAGTAATGATGGAGGAGCGGGGCTGCACTTTCAGTAATGATAGAAAGCTAGGGCGGCGGGGCTGCATCTTCAGTAATGATGGAAAGATAGGGAGGCGGGGCTGCACCTTCACTAATGATAGAAAGATAGGGAGGCGGGGCTGCACCTTCAGTAATGATAGAGGGCTAGGGAGGCGGGGCTGCACCTTCAGTAATGATAGAAAGCTAGGGAGGCGGGGCTGTACCTTCAGTAATGACAGAAAGCTAGGGAGGTGGGGCTGCACCTTCAGTAATGATAGAAAGATAGGGAGGTGGGGCTGTACCTTCAGTAATGATAGAAAGCTAGGGAGGCGGGGCTGTACCTTCAGTAATGACAGAAAGCTAGGGAGGTGGGGCTGCACCTTCAGTAATGATAGAAAGCTAGGGAGGTGGGGCTGTACCTTCAGTAATGATAGAGGGCTAGGGAGGCGGGGCTGCACCTTCAGTAATGGAGGGGCGGGTGGTGGGGCTGCACCTTCATTAATGATAGAAAGCTAGGGCGGCGGGGCTGCACCTTCAGTAATGATAGAAAGCTAGGGCGGCGGGGCTGCACCTTCAGTAATGATAGAAAGCTTGGGCGGCGGGGCTGTACCGTCAGTAATGATAGAAAGCTAGGGAGGCGGGGCTGCACCTTCAGTAATGATAGAAAGCTAGGGCGGCGGGGCTTTACTGTCAGTAATGAAAGAAAGCTAGGGAGGCGGGGCTGCACCTTCAGTAATGATAGAAAGCTAGGGAGGCGGGGCTGCACCTTCAGTAATGATAGAGGGCTAGGGAGGCGGGGCTGCACCTTCAGTAATGGAGGGGCGGGGGTGGGGCTGCACCTTCAGTAATGATAGAAAGCTAGGGCGGCGGGGCTGCACCTTCAGTAATGATAGAAAGCTAGGGCGGCGGGGCTGCACCTTCAGTAATGATAGAAAGCTTGGGCGGCGGGGCTGTACCGTCAGTAATGATAGAAAGCTAGGGAGGCGGGGCTGCACCTTCAGTAATGATAGAAAGCTAGGGCGGCGGGGCTTTACTGTCAGTAATGATAGAAAGCTAGGGAGGCGGGGCTGCACCTTCAGTAATGATAGAAAGCTAGGGAGGTGGGGCTGCACTGTCAGTAATGATAGAGGGCTAGGGAGCGGGGCTGCACCTTCAGTAATGATGGAATGCCGGGGCTGCACCGTCAGCAACGATAGAAAGATAGGGAGGCGGGGCTCCACCATCAGTAATGATAGAAAGCTAGGGAGGCAGGGCTGCACCGTCAGTAATGATAGAAAGCTAGGAAGGCGGGGCTGCACCTTCAGTAATGATAGAAAGATAGGGAGGCGGGGCTGCACCTTCAGTAATGATAGAAAGATAGGGAGGCGGGGCTGCACCTTCAGTAATGATGGAAAGCTAGGGCGGCGGGGCTGCACCTTCAGTGATGATGGAAAGCTAGGGAGGCGGGGCTGCACCTTCAGTGATGATGGAAAGCTAGGGAGGCGGGGCTGCACCTTCAGTAATGATGATGGGGTGGGGGGTGGGGCTGCACCTTCAGTAATGATAGACGGCTAGGGAGGCGGGGCTGCACCTTCAGTAATGATAGAAAGCTAGGGCAGCGGGCTGCACCTTCAGTAATGATAGAAAGCTAGGGAGGCGGGCTGCACCTTCAGTAATGATAGAAAGATAGGGAGGCGGGGCTGCACCTTCAGTAATGATAGAAAGATAGGGAGGTGGGGCTGCACCGTCAGTAAAGATAGAAAGCTAGGGCGGCGGGGCTGCACCTTCAGTAATGATAGAGGGCTAGGGCGGCGGGGCTGCACCTTCAGTAATGATAGAAAGATAGGGAGGCGGGGCTGCACCTTCAGTAACGATAGAAAGATAGGGAGGCGGGGCTGCACCTTCAGTAATGATAGAAAGATAGGGAGGCGGGGCTGCACTGTCAGTAATGATAGAAAGCTAGGGAGGCGGGGCTGCACCGTCAGTAATGATAGAAAGCTAGGGAGGCGGGGCTGTACCTTCAGTGATGATTGAGGGCTATGGAGGCAGGGCTGCACCTTCAGTAATGATAGAAAGCTACGGCGGCGGGGCTGCACTGTCAGTAAAGACAGAAAGCTAGGGAGGCGGGACTGCACTGTCAGTAATGATGGAAAGCTAGGGAGGCGGGGCTGCACCTTCAGTAGTGATCGTAAGATAGGGAGGCGGGGCTGCACCTTCAGTAATGATAGAAAGATAGGGAGGCGGGGCTGCACCTTCAGTAGTGATAGAAAGATAGGGAGGCGGGGCTGCACGTTCAGTAATGATGGAATGGCGGGGCTGCACCTTAAGTAATGATGGAATGGCTGGGCTGCACCTTCAGTAATGATGGAATGGCGGGGCTGCACCTTCAGTAATGATAGAAAGCTAGGGAGGCGGGGCTGCACCTTCAGTAATGATAGAAAGCTAGGGAGGCGGGGCTGCACCGTCAGTAATGATAGAAAGCTAGGGAGGCGGGGCTGCACCGTCAGTAATGATAGAAAGATAGGGAGGCGGGGCTGCACCTTCAGTAATGATAGAAAGATAGGGAGGCGGGGCTGAACGTTCAGTAATGATAGAGGGCTAGGGGGCGGGGCTCCACCGTCCGTAATGATGGAAAGATAGGGAGGCGGGCTGCACCTTCAGTAATTATAGAAAGCTAGGGAGGCGGGGCTGCACCGTCAGTAATGATAGAAAGATAGGGAGGCGGGGCTGCACCGTCAGTAATGATGGAAAGATAGGGAGGCGGGCTGCACCTTCAGTAATGATAGAAAGATAGGGAGGCGGGGCTGCACCTTCAGTAATGATGGAAAGCTAGGACGGCGGGGCTGCACCTTCAGTAATGGAGGGGCGGGGCTGCACCGTCAGTAATGACAGAAAGCTAGGGAGGCGGGGCTGCACCTTCAGTAACGATATAAAGATAGGGAGGCGGGGCTGCACCTTCAGTAATGATAGAAAGCTAGGACGGCGGGGCTGCACCTTCAGTAATGGAGGGGCGGGGCTGCACCGTCAGTAATGACAGAAAGCTAGGGAGGCGGGGCTGCACCTTTAGTAATGATAGAAAGCTAGGTAGGCGGGGCCGCACCGTCAGTAATGATAGAAAGATAGGGAGGCAGGGCTGCACCTTCAGTAATGATGGAATGGCGGGGCTGCACCTTCAGTAATGATGGAATGGCGGGGCTGCACCTTCAGTAATGATGGAATGGCGGGGCTGCACCTTCAGTAATGACAGAAAGCTAGGGAGGCGGGGCTGCACCTTTAGTAATGATAGAAAGCTAGGTAGGCGGGGCCGCACCGTCAGTAATGATAGAAAGATAGGGAGGCGGGGCTGCACCTTCAGTAATGATAGAAAGATAGGGAGGCGGAGCTGCACCTTCAGTAATGAGAGAGGGCTAGGGAGGCGGGGCTGTACCTTCAGTAATGAGAGAGGGCTAGGGAGGCGGGGCTGCACCTTCAGTAATGACAGAAAGATAGGAAGACAGGGCTGCACCTTCAGTAATGATAGAAAGCTATGGAGGCGGGGCTGCACCTTCAGTAATGATAGAAAGCTAGGGAGGCGGGGCTGCACCTTCAGTAATGATGGAATAGCGGGGCTGCACCGTCAGTAATGATGGAAAGCTAGGACGGCGGGGCTGCACATTCAGTGATGATGGAAAGCTAGGGAGGCGGGGCTGCACCTTCAGTAATGATAGAGGGCTGGGAGGCGGGGCTGCACCTTCGGTAATGATAGGGAGGCGGGGCTGCACCTTCAGTAATGAAAGAAAGCTAGGGAGGTGGGGCTGCATCTTCAGTAATGATGGAGGGGCGGGGCTGCACTTTTAGTAATGATAGAAAGCTAGGGAGGCGGGGCTGTACCTTCAGTAATGACAGAAAGCTAGGGAGGCGGGGCTGCACCTTCAGTAATGACAGAAAGCTAGGGAGGCGGGGCTGCACCTTCAGTAATGATAGAAAGCTAGGGAGGCGGGGCTGCACCTTCAGTAATGAAAGAAAGCTAGGGAGGTGGGGCTGTATCTTCAGTAATGATGGAGGGGCAGGGCTGAACTTTCAGTAATGATAGAAAGCTAGGGCGGCGGGGCTGCACCTTCAGTAATGAGAGAGGGCTAGGGAGGCGGGGCTGCACCTTCAGTAATGATAGAAAGATAGGGAGGCGGGGCTGCACCTTCAGTAATGAAAGAAAGCTAGGGAGGTGGGACTGTATCTTCAATAATGATGGAGGGGCAGGGCTGAACTTTCAGTAATGATAGAAAGCTAGGGCGGCGGGGCTGCACCTTCAGTAATGATGGAAAGATAGGGAGGTGGGGCTGTACCTTCAGTAATGATAGAAAGCTAGGGAGGTGGGGCTGTACCTTCAGTAATGACAGAAAGCTAGGGAGGTGGGGCTGCACCTTCAGTAATGATAGAAAGCTAGGGAGGTGGGGCTGTACCTTCAGTAATGATAGAGGGCTAGGGAGGCGGGGCTGCACCTTCAGTAATGATAGAAAGATAGGGAGGGCTGGAGGCGGGGCTGCACCTTCAGTAATGATAGAAAGCTAGGGAGGTGGAACTGCAACTTCGGTAGTGATAGAAAGCTAGGGAAGTGGGGCTAGACCTTCAGTATTGATGGAAAGCTACGGAGGTGGGGCTGTACATTCAGTAATGATAGAGGGCTGGGAGGCGGGGCTGCACTGTCAGTAATGATAGAGGGCTGGGAGGCGGGGTTGCACCTTCAGTAATGATAGAAAGATAGGGAGGCGGGGCTGCACCTTTAGTAATGATGGAAAGATAGGGAGGTGGGGCTGCATCTTCAGTAATGATGGAGGGGCGGGGCTGCACTTTCAGTAATGATAGAAAGCTAGGGCGGCGGGGCTGCACCTTCAGTAATGATGGAAAGATAGGGAGGTGGGGCTGTACCTTCAGTAATGATAGAGGGCTAGGGAGGCGGGGCTGCACCTTCACTAATGATAGAAAGATAGGGAGGCGGGGCTGCACCTTCAGTAATGATAGAAAGCTAGGGAGGCGGGGCTGTACCTTCAGTAATGACAGAAAGCTAGGGAGGTGGGGCTGCACCTTCATTAATGATAGAAAGCTAGGGAGGTGGGGCTGTACCTTCAGTAATGATAGAGGGCTAGGGAGGCGGGGCTGCACCTTCAGTAATGATGGAAAGATAGGGAGATGGGGCTGCACCTTCAGTAATGATAGAAAGCTAGGGAGGCGGGGCTGTACCTTCAGTAATGACAGAAAGCTAGGGAGGTGGGGCTGCACCTTCAGTAATGATAGAAAGCTAGGGAGGCGGGGCTGCACCTTCAGTAATGGAGGGGCGGGGGTGGGGCTGCACATTCATTAATGATAGAAAGCTAGGGCGGCGGGGCTGCACCTTCAGTAATGATAGAAAGCTAGGGCGGCGGGGCTGCACCTTCAGTAATGATTGAAAGCTAGGGCGGCGGGGCTTTACTGTCAGTAATGATAGAAAGCTAGGGAGGCGGGGCTGCACCTTCAGTAATGATAGAAAGCTAGGGAGGCGGGGCTGCACCTTCAGTAATGATAGAAAGCTAGGGAGGTGGGGCTGCACTGTCAGTAATGATAGAGGGCTAGGGGCGGGGCTGCACCTTCAGTAATGATGGAATGGCGGGGCTGCACCATCAGCAACGATAGAAAGATAGGGAGGCGGGGCTCCACCATCAGTAATGTTAGAAAGCTAGGGAGGCGGGGCTGCACCGTCAGTAATGATAGAAAGCTAGGGAGGCGGGGCTGCACCTTCAGTGATGATAGAAAGCTAGGGAGGCGGGGCTGCACCTTCAGTGATGATAGAAAGATAGGGAGGCGGGGCTGCACCTTAAGTAATGATAGAAAGATAGGGAGGCGGGGCTGCACCTTCAGTAATGATAGAAAGATATGGAGGCGGGGCTGCACCTTCAGTAATGATGATGGGGCGGGGGTGGGGCTGCACCTTCAGTAATGATAGAAAGCTAGGGAGGCAGGGCTGCACTGTCAGTAATGATAGACGGCTAGGGAGGCGGGGCTGCACCTTCAGTAATGATAGAAAGCTAGGGCAGCGGGCTGCACCTTCAGTAATGATGGAAAGATAGGGAGGTGGGGCTGCATCTTCAGTAATGATGGAGGGGCAGGGCTGAACTTTCAGTAATGATAGAAAGCTAGGGCGTCGGGGCTGCACCTTCAGTAATGATGGAAAGATAGGGAGGTGGGGCTGTACCTTCAGTAATGATAGAGGGCTAGGGAGGCGGGGCTGCACCTTCACTAATGATAGAAAGATAGGGAGGTGGGGCTGCACCTTCAGTAATGATAGAAAGCTAGGGAGGTGGGGCTGTACCTTCAGTAATGATAGAGGGCTAGGGAGGCGGGGCTGCACCTTCAGTAATGATAGAGGGGCGGGCTGCACCTTCAGTAATGATAGAAAGCTAGGGAGGCGGGGCTGCACCTTCAGTAATGATAGACAGATAGGGAGGGCTGGAGGCGGGGCTGCACCTTCAGTAATGATAGAAAGCTAGGGAGGTGGAACTGCAACTTCGGTAGTGATAGAAAGCTAGGGAAGTGGGGCTAGACCTTCAGTAATGATGGAAAGATAGGGAGGTGGGGCTGCATCTTCAGTAATGATGGAGGGGCGGGGCTGCACTTTCAGTAATGATAGAAAGCTAGGGCGGCGGGGCTGCATCTTCAGTAATGATGGAAAGATAGGGAGGCGGGGCTGCACCTTCACTAATGATAGAAAGATAGGGAGGCGGGGCTGCACCTTCAGTAATGATAGAGGGCTAGGGAGGCGGGGCTGCACCTTCAGTAATGATGGAAAGATAGGGAGATGGGGCTGCACCTTCAGTAATGATAGAAAGCTAGGGAGGCGGGGCTGTACCTTCAGTAATGACAGAAAGCTAGGGAGGTGGGGCTGCACCTTCAGTAATGATAGAAAGCTAGGGAGGTGGGGCTGTACCTTCAGTAATGATAGAAAGCTAGGGAGGCGGGGCTGTACCTTCAGTAATGACAGAAAGCTAGGGAGGTGGGGCTGCACCTTCAGTAATGATAGAAAGCTAGGGAGGTGGGGCTGTACCTTCAGTAATGGAGGGGCGGGTGGTGGGGCTGCACCTTCATTAATGATAGAAAGCTAGGCCGCGGGGCTGCACCTTCAGTAATGATAGAAAGCTAGGGCGGCGGGGCTGCACCTTCAGTAATGATAGAAAGCTTGGGCGGCGGGGCTGTACCGTCAGTAATGATAGAAAGCTAGGGAGGCGGGGCTGCACCTTCAGTAATGATAGAAAGCTAGGGCGGCGGGGCTTTACTGTCAGTAATGAAAGAAAGCTAGGGAGGCGGGGCTGCACCTTCAGTAATGATAGAAAGCTAGGGAGGCGGGGCTGCACCTTCAGTAATGATAGAAAGCTAGGGAGGTGGGGCTGCACTGTCAGTAATGATAGAGGGCTGGGAGGCGGGGCTGCACCTTCAGTAATGATAGAAAGATAGGGAGGCGGGGCTGCACCTTCAGTAATGATGGAAAGCTAGGGCGGCGGGGCTGCACCTTCAGTGATGATGGAAAGCTAGGGAGGCGGGGCTGCACCTTCAGTGATGATGGAAAGCTAGGGAGGCGGGGCTGCACCTTCAGTAATGATGATGGGGTGGGGGTGGGGCTGCACCTTCAGTAATGATAGACGGCTAGGGAGGCGGGGCTGCACCTTCAGTAATGATAGAAAGCTAGGGCAGCGGGCTGCACCTTCAGTAATGATAGAAAGCTAGGGAGGCGGGCTGCACCTTCAGTAATGATAGAAAGATAGGGAGGCGGGGCTGCACCTTCAGTAATGATAGAAAGATAGGGAGGTGGGGCTGCACCTTCAGTAAAGATAGAAAGCTAGGGCGGCGGGGCTGCACCTTCAGTAAAGATAGAAAGCTAGGGCGGCGGGGCTGCACCTTCAGTAATGATAGAGGGCTAGGGCGGCGGGGCTGCACCTTCAGTAATGATAGAAAGATAGGGAGGCGGGGCTGCACCTTCAGTAACGATAGAAAGATAGGGAGGCGGGGCTGCACCTTCAGTAATGATAGAAAGATAGGGAGGCGGGGCTGCACTGTCAGTAATGATAGAAAGCTAGGGAGGCGGGGCTGCACCGTCAGTAATGATAGAAAGCTAGGGAGGCGGGGCTGTACCTTCAGTGATGATTGAGGGCTATGGAGGCAGGGCTGCACCTTCAGTAATGATAGAAAGCTACGGCGGCGGGGCTGCACTGTCAGTAAAGACAGAAAGCTAGGGAGGCGGGACTGCACTGTCAGTAATGATGGAAAGCTAGGGAGGCGGGGCTGCACCTTCAGTAGTGATCGTAAGATAGGGAGGCGGGGCTGCACCTTCAGTAATGATAGAAAGATAGGGAGGCGGGGCTGCACCTTCAGTAGTGATAGAAAGATAGGGAGGCGGGGCTGCACGTTCAGTAATGATGGAATGGCGGGGCTGCACCTTAAGTAATGATGGAATGGCTGGGCTGCACCTTCAGTAATGATGGAATGGCGGGGCTGCACCTTCAGTAATGATAGAAAGCTAGGGAGGCGGGGCTGCACCTTCAGTAATGATAGAAAGCTAGGGAGGCGGGGCTGCACCGTCAGTAATGATAGAAAGCTAGGGAGGCGGGGCTGCACCGTCAGTAATGATAGAAAGATAGGGAGGCGGGGCTGCACCTTCAGTAATGATAGAAAGATAGGGAGGCGGGGCTGAACGTTCAGTAATGATAGAGGGCTAGGGGCGGGGCTCCACCGTCCGTAATGATGGAAAGATAGGGAGGCGGGCTGCACCTTCAGTAATTATAGAAAGCTAGGGAGGCGGGGCTGCACCGTCAGTAATGATAGAAAGATAGGGAGGCGGGGCTGCACCGTCAGTAATGATGGAAAGATAGGGAGGCGGGCTGCACCTTCAGTAATGATAGAAAGATAGGGAGGCGGGGCTGCACCTTCAGTAATGATGGAAAGCTAGGACGGCGGGGCTGCACCTTCAGTAATGGAGGGGCGGGGCTGCACCGTCAGTAATGACAGAAAGCTAGGGAGGCGGGGCTGCACCTTCAGTAACGATATAAAGATAGGGAGGCGGGGCTGCACCTTCAGTAATGATAGAAAGCTAGGACGGCGGGGCTGCACCTTCAGTAATGGAGGGGCGGGGCTGCACCGTCAGTAATGACAGAAAGCTAGGGAGGCGGGGCTGCACCTTTAGTAATGATAGAAAGCTAGGTAGGCGGGGCCGCACCGTCAGTAATGATAGAAAGATAGGGAGGCAGGGCTGCACCTTCAGTAATGATGGAATGGCGGGGCTGCACCTTCAGTAATGATGGAATGGCGGGGCTGCACCTTCAGTAATGATGGAATGGCGGGGCTGCACCTTCAGTAATGACAGAAAGCTAGGGAGGCGGGGCTGCACCTTTAGTAATGATAGAAAGCTAGGTAGGCGGGGCCGCACCGTCAGTAATGATAGAAAGATAGGGAGGCGGGGCTGCACCTTCAGTAATGATAGAAAGATAGGGAGGCGGAGCTGCACCTTCAGTAATGAGAGAGGGCTAGGGAGGCGGGGCTGTACCTTCAGTAATGAGAGAGGGCTAGGGAGGCGGGGCTGCACCTTCAGTAATGACAGAAAGATAGGAAGACAGGGCTGCACCTTCAGTAATGATAGAAAGCTATGGAGGCGGGGCTGCACCTTCAGTAATGATAGAAAGCTAGGGAGGCGGGGCTGCACCTTCAGTAATGATGGAATAGCGGGGCTGCACCGTCAGTAATGATGGAAAGCTAGGACGGCGGGGCTGCACATTCAGTGATGATGGAAAGCTAGGGAGGCGGGGCTGCACCTTCAGTAATGATAGAGGGCTGGGAGGCGGGGCTGCACCTTCGGTAATGATAGGGAGGCGGGGCTGCACCTTCAGTAATGAAAGAAAGCTAGGGAGGTGGGGCTGCATCTTCAGTAATGATGGAGGGGCGGGGCTGCACTTTTAGTAATGATAGAAAGCTAGGGAGGCGGGGCTGTACCTTCAGTAATGACAGAAAGCTAGGAGGCGGGGCTGCACCTTCAGTAATGACAGAAAGCTAGGGAGGCGGGGCTGCACCTTCAGTAATGATAGAAAGCTAGGGAGGCGGGGCTGCACCTTCAGTAATGAAAGAAAGCTAGGGAGGTGGGGCTGTATCTTCAGTAATGATGGAGGGGCAGGGCTGAACTTTCAGTAATGATAGAAAGCTAGGGCGGCGGGGCTGCACCTTCAGTAATGAGAGAGGGCTAGGGAGGCGGGGCTGCACCTTCAGTAATGATAGAAAGATAGGGAGGCGGGGCTGCACCTTCAGTAATGAAAGAAAGCTAGGGAGGTGGGACTGTATCTTCAATAATGATGGAGGGGCAGGGCTGAACTTTCAGTAATGATAGAAAGCTAGGGCGGCGGGGCTGCACCTTCAGTAATGATGGAAAGATAGGGAGGTGGGGCTGTACCTTCAGTAATGATAGAAAGCTAGGGAGGTGGGGCTGTACCTTCAGTAATGACAGAAAGCTAGGGAGGTGGGGCTGCACCTTCAGTAATGATAGAAAGCTAGGGAGGTGGGGCTGTACCTTCAGTAATGATAGAGGGCTAGGGAGGCGGGGCTGCACCTTCAGTAATGATAGAAAGATAGGGAGGGCTGGAGGCGGGGCTGCACCTTCAGTAATGATAGAAAGCTAGGGAGGTGGAACTGCAACTTCGGTAGTGATAGAAAGCTAGGGAAGTGGGGCTAGACCTTCAGTATTGATGGAAAGCTACGGAGGTGGGGCTGTACATTCAGTAATGATAGAGGGCTGGGAGGCGGGGCTGCACTGTCAGTAATGATAGAGGGCTGGGAGGCGGGGTTGCACCTTCAGTAATGATAGAAAGATAGGGAGGCGGGGCTGCACCTTTAGTAATGATGGAAAGATAGGGAGGTGGGGCTGCATCTTCAGTAATGATGGAGGGGCGGGGCTGCACTTTCAGTAATGATAGAAAGCTAGGGCGGCGGGGCTGCACCTTCAGTAATGATGGAAAGATAGGGAGGTGGGGCTGTACCTTCAGTAATGATAGAGGGCTAGGGAGGCGGGGCTGCACCTTCACTAATGATAGAAAGATAGGGAGGCGGGGCTGCACCTTCAGTAATGATAGAAAGCTAGGGAGGCGGGGCTGTACCTTCAGTAATGACAGAAAGCTAGGGAGGTGGGGCTGCACCTTCATTAATGATAGAAAGCTAGGGAGGTGGGGCTGTACCTTCAGTAATGATAGAGGGCTAGGGAGGCGGGGCTGCACCTTCAGTAATGATGGAAAGATAGGGAGATGGGGCTGCACCTTCAGTAATGATAGAAAGCTAGGGAGGCGGGGCTGTACCTTCAGTAATGACAGAAAGCTAGGGAGGTGGGGCTGCACCTTCAGTAATGATAGAAAGCTAGGGAGGCGGGGCTGCACCTTCAGTAATGGAGGGGCGGGGGTGGGGCTGCACATTCATTAATGATAGAAAGCTAGGGCGGCGGGGCTGCACCTTCAGTAATGATAGAAAGCTAGGGCGGCGGGGCTGCACCTTCAGTAATGATTGAAAGCTAGGGCGGCGGGGCTTTACTGTCAGTAATGATAGAAAGCTAGGGAGGCGGGGCTGCACCTTCAGTAATGATAGAAAGCTAGGGAGGCGGGGCTGCACCTTCAGTAATGATAGAAAGCTAGGGAGGTGGGGCTGCACTGTCAGTAATGATAGAGGGCTAGGGGCGGGGCTGCACCTTCAGTAATGATGGAATGGCGGGGCTGCACCATCAGCAACGATAGAAAGATAGGGAGGCGGGGCTCCACCATCAGTAATGTTAGAAAGCTAGGGAGGCGGGGCTGCACCGTCAGTAATGATAGAAAGCTAGGGAGGCGGGGCTGCACCTTCAGTGATGATAGAAAGCTAGGGAGGCGGGGCTGCACCTTCAGTGATGATAGAAAGATAGGGAGGCGGGGCTGCACCTTAAGTAATGATAGAAAGATAGGGAGGCGGGGCTGCACCTTCAGTAATGATAGAAAGATATGGAGGCGGGGCTGCACCTTCAGTAATGATGATGGGGCGGGGGGTGGGGCTGCACCTTCAGTAATGATAGAAAGCTAGGGAGGCAGGGCTGCACTGTCAGTAATGATAGACGGCTAGGGAGGCGGGGCTGCACCTTCAGTAATGATAGAAAGCTAGGGCAGCGGGCTGCACCTTCAGTAATGATGGAAAGATAGGGAGGTGGGGCTGCATCTTCAGTAATGATGGAGGGGCAGGGCTGAACTTTCAGTAATGATAGAAAGCTAGGGCGTCGGGGCTGCACCTTCAGTAATGATGGAAAGATAGGGAGGTGGGGCTGTACCTTCAGTAATGATAGAGGGCTAGGGAGGCGGGGCTGCACCTTCACTAATGATAGAAAGATAGGGAGGTGGGGCTGCACCTTCAGTAATGATAGAAAGCTAGGGAGGTGGGGCTGTACCTTCAGTAATGATAGAGGGCTAGGGAGGCGGGGCTGCACCTTCAGTAATGATAGAGGGGCGGGCTGCACCTTCAGTAATGATAGAAAGCTAGGGAGGCGGGGCTGCACCTTCAGTAATGATAGACAGATAGGGAGGGCTGGAGGCGGGGCTGCACCTTCAGTAATGATAGAAAGCTAGGGAGGTGGAACTGCAACTTCGGTAGTGATAGAAAGCTAGGGAAGTGGGGCTAGACCTTCAGTAATGATGGAAAGATAGGGAGGTGGGGCTGCATCTTCAGTAATGATGGAGGGGCGGGGCTGCACTTTCAGTAATGATAGAAAGCTAGGGCGGCGGGGCTGCATCTTCAGTAATGATGGAAAGATAGGGAGGCGGGGCTGCACCTTCACTAATGATAGAAAGATAGGGAGGCGGGGCTGCACCTTCAGTAATGATAGAGGGCTAGGGAGGCGGGGCTGCACCTTCAGTAATGATGGAAAGATAGGGAGATGGGGCTGCACCTTCAGTAATGATAGAAAGCTAGGGAGGCGGGGCTGTACCTTCAGTAATGACAGAAAGCTAGGGAGGTGGGGCTGCACCTTCAGTAATGATAGAAAGCTAGGGAGGTGGGGCTGTACCTTCAGTAATGATAGAAAGCTAGGGAGGCGGGGCTGTACCTTCAGTAATGACAGAAAGCTAGGGAGGTGGGGCTGCACCTTCAGTAATGATAGAAAGCTAGGGAGGTGGGGCTGTACCTTCAGTAATGGAGAGGCAGGGTGGTGGGGCTGCACCTTCATTAATGATAGAAAGCTAGGGCGGCGGGGCTGCACCTTCAGTAATGATAGAAAGCTAGGGCGGCGGGGCTGCACCTTCAGTAATGATAGAAAGCTTGGGCGGCGGGGCTGTACCGTCAGTAATGATAGAAAGCTAGGGAGGCGGGGCTGCACCTTCAGTAATGATAGAAAGCTAGGGCGGCGGGGCTTTACTGTCAGTAATGAAAGAAAGCTAGGGAGGCGGGGCTGCACCTTCAGTAATGATAGAAAGCTAGGGAGGCGGGGCTGCACCTTCAGTAATGATAGAAAGCTAGGGAGGTGGGGCTGCACTGTCAGTAATGATAGAGGGCTGGGAGGCGGGGCTGCACCTTCAGTAATGATAGAGGGGCGGGGCTGCACCTTCAGTAATGATAGAAAGCTAGGGCGGCGGGGCTGCACCTTCAGTAATGATAGAAAGCTAGGGCGGCGGGGCTTTACTGTCAGTAAAGATAGAAAGCTAGGGAGGCGGGGCTGCACCTTCAGTAATGATAGAAAGCTAGGGAGGCGGGGCTGCACCTTCAGTAATGGAGGGGCGGGGTGGGGCTGCACCTTCATTAATGATAGAAAGCTAGGGCGGCGGGGCTGCACCTTCAGTAATGATAGAAAGCTAGGGTGGCGGGGCTGCACCTTCAGTAATGATAGAAAGCTAGGGCGGCGGGGCTGTACCGTCAGTAATGATAGAAAGCTAGGGAGGCAGGGCTGCACCTTCAGTAATGATAGAAAGCTAGGGCGGCGGGGCTTTACTGTCAGTAATGATAGAAAGCTAGGGAGGCGGGGCTGCACCTTCAGTAATGATAGAAAGCTAGGGAGGCGGGGCTGCACCTTCAGTAATGATAGAAAGCTAGGGAGGTGGGGCTGCACCGTCAGTAATGATAGAAAGCTAGGGAGGCGGGGCTGTACCTTCAGTGATGATTGAGGGCTATGGAGGCAGGGCTGCACCTTCAGTAATGATAGAAAGCTACGGCGGCGGGGCTGCACTGTCAGTAAAGACAGAAAGCTAGGGAGGCGGGACTGCACTGTCAGTAATGATGGAAAGATAGGGAGGCGGGGCTGCACCTTCAGTAATGATAGAAAGATAGGGAGGTGGGGCTGCACCTTCAGTAAAGATAGAAAGCTAGGGCGGCGGGGCTGCACCTTCAGTAATGATAGAGGGCTAGGGCGGCGGGGCTGCACCTTCAGTAATGATAGAAAGATAGGGAGGCGGGGCTGCACCTTCAGTAACGATAGAAAGATAGGGAGGCGGGGCTGCACCTTCAGTAATGATAGAAAGATAGGGAGGCGGGGCTGCACTGTCAGTAATGATAGAAAGCTAGGGAGGCGGGGCTGCACCGTCAGTAATGATAGAAAGCTAGGGAGGCGGGGCTGTACCTTCAGTGATGATTGAGGGCTATGGAGGCAGGGCTGCACCTTCAGTAATGATAGAAAGCTACGGCGGCGGGGCTGCACTGTCAGTAAAGACAGAAAGCTAGGGAGGCGGGACTGCACTGTCAGTAATGATGGAAAGCTAGGGAGGCGGGGCTGCACCTTCAGTAGTGATCGTAAGATAGGGAGGCGGGGCTGCACCTTCAGTAATGATAGAAAGATAGGGAGGCGGGGCTGCACCTTCAGTAGTGATAGAAAGATAGGGAGGCGGGGCTGCACGTTCAGTAATGATGGAATGGCGGGGCTGCACCTTAAGTAATGATGGAATGGCTGGGCTGCACCTTCAGTAATGATGGAATGGCGGGGCTGCACCTTCAGTAATGATAGAAAGCTAGGGAGGCGGGGCTGCACCTTCAGTAATGATAGAAAGCTAGGGAGGCGGGGCTGCACCGTCAGTAATGATAGAAAGCTAGGGAGGCGGGGCTGCACCGTCAGTAATGATAGAAAGATAGGGAGGCGGGGCTGCACCTTCAGTAATGATAGAAAGATAGGGAGGCGGGGCTGAACGTTCAGTAATGATAGAGGGCTAGGGGCGGGGCTCCACCGTCCGTAATGATGGAAAGATAGGGAGGCGGGCTGCACCTTCAGTAATTATAGAAAGCTAGGGAGGCGGGGCTGCACCGTCAGTAATGATAGAAAGATAGGGAGGCGGGGCTGCACCGTCAGTAATGATGGAAAGATAGGGAGGCGGGCTGCACCTTCAGTAATGATAGAAAGATAGGGAGGCGGGGCTGCACCTTCAGTAATGATGGAAAGCTAGGACGGCGGGGCTGCACCTTCAGTAATGAGAGGGGCGGGGCTGCACCGTCAGTAATGACAGAAAGCTAGGGAGGCGGGGCTGCACCTTCAGTAACGATATAAAGATAGGGAGGCGGGGCTGCACCTTCAGTAATGATAGAAAGCTAGGACGGCGGGGCTGCACCTTCAGTAATGGAGGGGCGGGGCTGCACCGTCAGTAATGACAGAAAGCTAGGGAGGCGGGGCTGCACCTTTAGTAATGATAGAAAGCTAGGTAGGCGGGGCCGCACCGTCAGTAATGATAGAAAGATAGGGAGGCGGGGCTGCACCTTCAGTAATGATAGAAAGATAGGGAGGCGGAGCTGCACCTTCAGTAATGAGAGAGGGCTAGGGAGGCGGGGCTGTACCTTCAGTAATGAGAGAGGGCTAGGGAGGCGGGGCTGCACCTTCAGTAATGACAGAAAGATAGGAAGACAGGGCTGCACCTTCAGTAATGATAGAAAGCTATGGAGGCGGGGCTGCACCTTCAGTAATGATAGAAAGCTAGGGAGGCGGGGCTGCACCTTCAGTAATGATGGAATAGCGGGGCTGCACCGTCAGTAATGATGGAAAGCTAGGACGGCGGGGCTGCACATTCAGTGATGATGGAAAGCTAGGGAGGCGGGGCTGCACCTTCAGTAATGATAGAGGGCTGGGAGGCGGGGCTGCACCTTCAGTAATGATAGAGGGCTGGAGGCGGGGCTGCACCTTCAGTAATGAAAGAAAGCTAGGGAGGTGGGGCTGTATCTTCAGTAATGATGGAGGGGCGGGGCTGCACTTTCAGTAATGATAGAAAGCTAGGGAGGCGGGGCTGTACCTTCAGTAATGACAGAAAGCTAGGGAGGCGGGGCTGCACCTTCAGTAATGACAGAAAGCTAGGGAGGCGGGGCTGCACCTTCAGTAATGATAGAAAGCTAGGGAGGCGGGGCTGCACCTTCAGTAATGAAAGAAAGCTAGGGAGGTGGGGCTGTATCTTCAGTAATGATGGAGGGGCAGGGCTGAACTTTCAGTAATGATAGAAAGCTAGGGCGGCGGGGCTGCACCTTCAGTAATGAGAGAGGGCTAGGGAGGCGGGGCTGCACCTTCAGTAATGATAGAAAGATAGGGAGGCGGGGCTGCACCTTCAGTAATGAAAGAAAGCTAGGGAGGTGGGACTGTATCTTCAATAATGATGGAGGGGCAGGGCTGAACTTTCAGTAATGATAGAAAGCTAGGGCGGCGGGGCTGCACCTTCAGTAATGATGGAAAGATAGGGAGGTGGGGCTGTACCTTCAGTAATGATAGAAAGCTAGGGAGGTGGGGCTGTACCTTCAGTAATGACAGAAAGCTAGGGAGGTGGGGCTGCACCTTCAGTAATGATAGAAAGCTAGGGAGGTGGGGCTGTACCTTCAGTAATGATAGAGGGCTAGGGAGGCGGGGCTGCACCTTCAGTAATGATAGAAAGATAGGGAGGGCTGGAGGCGGGGCTGCACCTTCAGTAATGATAGAAAGCTAGGGAGGTGGAACTGCAACTTCGGTAGTGATAGAAAGCTAGGGAAGTGGGGCTAGACCTTCAGTATTGATGGAAAGCTACGGAGGTGGGGCTGTACATTCAGTAATGATAGAGGGCTGGGAGGCGGGGCTGCACTGTCAGTAATGATAGAGGGCTGGGAGGCGGGGTTGCACCTTCAGTAATGATAGAAAGATAGGGAGGCGGGGCTGCACCTTTAGTAATGATGGAAAGATAGGGAGGTGGGGCTGCATCTTCAGTAATGATGGAGGGGCGGGGCTGCACTTTCAGTAATGATAGAAAGCTAGGGCGGCGGGGCTGCACCTTCAGTAATGATGGAAAGATAGGGAGGTGGGGCTGTACCTTCAGTAATGATAGAGGGCTAGGGAGGCGGGGCTGCACCTTCACTAATGATAGAAAGATAGGGAGGCGGGGCTGCACCTTCAGTAATGATAGAAAGCTAGGGAGGCGGGGCTGTACCTTCAGTAATGACAGAAAGCTAGGGAGGTGGGGCTGCACCTTCATTAATGATAGAAAGCTAGGGAGGTGGGGCTGTACCTTCAGTAATGATAGAGGGCTAGGGAGGCGGGGCTGCACCTTCAGTAATGATGGAAAGATAGGGAGATGGGGCTGCACCTTCAGTAATGATAGAAAGCTAGGGAGGCGGGGCTGTACCTTCAGTAATGACAGAAAGCTAGGGAGGTGGGGCTGCACCTTCAGTAATGATAGAAAGCTAGGGAGGCGGGGCTGCACCTTCAGTAATGGAGGGGCGGGGGTGGGGCTGCACATTCATTAATGATAGAAAGCTAGGGCGGCGGGGCTGCACCTTCAGTAATGATAGAAAGCTAGGGCGGCGGGGCTGCACCTTCAGTAATGATTGAAAGCTAGGGCGGCGGGGCTTTACTGTCAGTAATGATAGAAAGCTAGGGAGGCGGGGCTGCACCTTCAGTAATGATAGAAAGCTAGGGAGGCGGGGCTGCACCTTCAGTAATGATAGAAAGCTAGGGAGGTGGGGCTGCACTGTCAGTAATGATAGAGGGCTAGGGGCGGGGCTGCACCTTCAGTAATGATGGAATGGCGGGGCTGCACCATCAGCAACGATAGAAAGATAGGGAGGCGGGGCTCCACCATCAGTAATGTTAGAAAGCTAGGGAGGCGGGGCTGCACCGTCAGTAATGATAGAAAGCTAGGGAGGCGGGGCTGCACCTTCAGTGATGATAGAAAGCTAGGGAGGCGGGGCTGCACCTTCAGTGATGATAGAAAGATAGGGAGGCGGGGCTGCACCTTAAGTAATGATAGAAAGATAGGGAGGCGGGGCTGCACCTTCAGTAATGATAGAAAGATATGGAGGCGGGGCTGCACCTTCAGTAATGATGATGGGGCGGGGGGTGGGGCTGCACCTTCAGTAATGATAGAAAGCTAGGGAGGCAGGGCTGCACTGTCAGTAATGATAGACGGCTAGGGAGGCGGGGCTGCACCTTCAGTAATGATAGAAAGCTAGGGCAGCGGGCTGCACCTTCAGTAATGATGGAAAGATAGGGAGGTGGGGCTGCATCTTCAGTAATGATGGAGGGGCAGGGCTGAACTTTCAGTAATGATAGAAAGCTAGGGCGTCGGGGCTGCACCTTCAGTAATGATGGAAAGATAGGGAGGTGGGGCTGTACCTTCAGTAATGATAGAGGGCTAGGGAGGCGGGGCTGCACCTTCACTAATGATAGAAAGATAGGGAGGTGGGGCTGCACCTTCAGTAATGATAGAAAGCTAGGGAGGTGGGGCTGTACCTTCAGTAATGATAGAGGGCTAGGGAGGCGGGGCTGCACCTTCAGTAATGATAGAGGGAGGCGGGCTGCACCTTCAGTAATGATAGAAAGCTAGGGAGGCGGGGCTGCACCTTCAGTAATGATAGACAGATAGGGAGGGCTGGAGGCGGGGCTGCACCTTCAGTAATGATAGAAAGCTAGGGAGGTGGAACTGCAACTTCGGTAGTGATAGAAAGCTAGGGAAGTGGGGCTAGACCTTCAGTAATGATGGAAAGATAGGGAGGTGGGGCTGCATCTTCAGTAATGATGGAGGGGCGGGGCTGCACTTTCAGTAATGATAGAAAGCTAGGGCGGCGGGGCTGCATCTTCAGTAATGATGGAAAGATAGGGAGGCGGGGCTGCACCTTCACTAATGATAGAAAGATAGGGAGGCGGGGCTGCACCTTCAGTAATGATAGAGGGCTAGGGAGGCGGGGCTGCACCTTCAGTAATGATGGAAAGATAGGGAGATGGGGCTGCACCTTCAGTAATGATAGAAAGCTAGGGAGGCGGGGCTGTACCTTCAGTAATGACAGAAAGCTAGGGAGGTGGGGCTGCACCTTCAGTAATGATAGAAAGCTAGGGAGGTGGGGCTGTACCTTCAGTAATGATAGAAAGCTAGGGAGGCGGGGCTGTACCTTCAGTAATGACAGAAAGCTAGGGAGGTGGGGCTGCACCTTCACTAATGATAGAAAGATAGGGAGGCGGGGCTGCACCTTCAGTAATGATAGAGGGCTAGGGAGGCGGGGCTGCACCTTCAGTAATGATGGAAAGATAGGGAGATGGGGCTGCACCTTCAGTAATGATAGAAAGCTAGGGAGGCGGGGCTGTACCTTCAGTAATGACAGAAAGCTAGGGAGGTGGGGCTGCACCTTCAGTAATGATAGAAAGCTAGGGAGGTGGGGCTGTAGCTTCAGTAATGATAGAAAGCTAGGGAGGCGGGGCTGTACCTTCATTAATGATAGAAAGCTAGGGCGGCGGGGCTGCACCTTCAGTAATGATAGAAAGCTAGGGCGGCGGGGCTGCACCTTCAGTAATGATAGAAAGCTTGGGCGGCGGGGCTGTACCGTCAGTAATGATAGAAAGCTAGGGAGGCGGGGCTGCACCTTCAGTAATGATAGAAAGCTAGGGCGGCGGGGCTTTACTGTCAGTAATGAAAGAAAGCTAGGGAGGCGGGGCTGCACCTTCAGTAATGATAGAAAGCTAGGGAGGCGGGGCTGCACCTTCAGTAATGATAGAAAGCTAGGGAGGTGGGGCTGCACTGTCAGTAATGATAGAGGGCTGGGAGGCGGGGCTGCACCTTCAGTAATGATAGAGGGGCGGGGCTGCACCTTCAGTAATGATAGAAAGCTAGGGCGGCGGGGCTGCACCTTCAGTAATGATAGAAAGCTAGGGCGGCGGGGCTTCACTGTCAGTAAAGATAGAAAGCTAGGGAGGCGGGGCTGCACCTTCAGTAATGATAGAAAGCTAGGGAGGCGGGGCTGCACCTTCAGTAATGGAGGGGCGGGGTGGGGCTGCACCTTCATTAATGATAGAAAGCTAGGGCGGCGGGGCTGCACCTTCAGTAATGATAGAAAGCTAGGGTGGCGGGGCTGCACCTTCAGTAATGATAGAAAGCTAGGGCGGCGGGGCTGTACCGTCAGTAATGATAGAAAGCTAGGGAGGCAGGGCTGCACCTTCAGTAATGATAGAAAGCTAGGGCGGCGGGGCTTCACTGTCAGTAATGATAGAAAGCTAGGGAGGCGGGGCTGCACCTTCAGTAATGATAGAAAGCTAGGGAGGCGGGGCTGCACCTTCAGTAATGATAGAAAGCTAGGGCGGCGGGGCTGCACCTTCAGTAATGATAGAAAGCTTGGGCGGCGGGGCTGTACCGTCAGTAATGATAGAAAGCTAGGGAGGCGGGGCTGCACCTTCAGTAATGATAGAAAGCTAGGGCGGCGGGGCTGTACCGTCAGTAATGATAGAAAGCTAGGGAGGCGGGGCTGCACCTTCAGTAATGATAGAAAGCTAGGGAGGCGGGGCTGCACCTTCAGTAATGATAGAAAGCTAGGGAGGTGGGGCTGCACTGTCAGTAATGATAGAGGGCTGGGAGGCGGGGCTGCACCTTCAGTAATGATAGAGGGGCGGGGCTGCACCTTCAGTAATGATAGAAAGCTAGGGCGGCGGGGCTGCACCTTCAGTAATGATAGAAAGCTAGGGCGGCGGGGCTTTACTGTCAGTAATGATAGAAAGCTAGGGAGGCGGGGCTGCACCTTCAGTAATGATAGAAAGCTAGGGAGGCGGGGCTGCACCTTCAGTAATGGAGGGGCGGGGTGGGGCTGCACCTTCATTAATGATAGAAAGCTAGGGCGGCGGGGCTGCACCTTCAGTAATGATAGAAAGCTAGGGTGGCGGGGCTGCACCTTCAGTAATGATAGAAAGCTAGGGCGGCGGGGCTGTACCGTCAGTAATGATAGAAAGCTAGGGAGGCAGGGCTGCACCTTCAGTAATGATAGAAAGCTAGGGCGGCGGGGCTTCACTGTCAGTAATGATAGAAAGCTAGGGAGGCGGGGCTGCACCTTCAGTAATGATAGAAAGCTAGGGAGGCGGGGCTGCACCTTCAGTAATGATAGAAAGCTAGGGAGGTGGGGCTGCACCGTCAGTAATGATAGAAAGCTAGGGAGGCGGGGCTGCACCTTCAGTGATGATTGAGGGCTATGGAGGCAGGGTTGCACCTTCAGTAATGATAGAAAGCTAGGGCGGCGGGGCTGCACTGTCAGTAATGATAGAAAGCTAGGGAGGCGGGGCTGCACTGTCAGTAATGATGGAAAGATAGGGAGGCGGGGCTGCACCTTCAGTAATGATAGAAAGATAGGGAGGTGGGGCTGCACCTTCAGTAAAGATAGAAAGCTAGGGCGGCGGGGCTGCACCTTCAGTAATGATAGAGGGCTAGGGCGGCGGGGCTGCACCTTCAGTAATGATAGAAAGATAGGGAGGCGGGGCTGCACCTTCAGTAACGATAGAAAGATAGGGAGGCGGGGCTGCACCTTCAGTAATGATAGAAAGATAGGGAGGCGGGGCTGCACTGTCAGTAATGATAGAAAGCTAGGGAGGCGGGGCTGCACCGTCAGTAATGATAGAAAGCTAGGGAGGCGGGGCTGTACCTTCAGTGATGATTGAGGGCTATGGAGGCAGGGCTGCACCTTCAGTAATGATAGAAAGCTACGGCGGCGGGGCTGCACTGTCAGTAAAGACAGAAAGCTAGGGAGGCGGGACTGCACTGTCAGTAATGATGGAAAGCTAGGGAGGCGGGGCTGCACCTTCAGTAGTGATCGTAAGATAGGGAGGCGGGGCTGCACCTTCAGTAATGATAGAAAGATAGGGAGGCGGGGCTGCACCTTCAGTAGTGATAGAAAGATAGGGAGGCGGGGCTGCACGTTCAGTAATGATGGAATGGCGGGGCTGCACCTTAAGTAATGATGGAATGGCTGGGCTGCACCTTCAGTAATGATGGAATGGCGGGGCTGCACCTTCAGTAATGATAGAAAGCTAGGGAGGCGGGGCTGCACCTTCAGTAATGATAGAAAGCTAGGGAGGCGGGGCTGCACCGTCAGTAATGATAGAAAGCTAGGGAGGCGGGGCTGCACCGTCAGTAATGATAGAAAGATAGGGAGGCGGGGCTGCACCTTCAGTAATGATAGAAAGATAGGGAGGCGGGGCTGAACGTTCAGTAATGATAGAGGGCTAGGGGGCGGGGCTCCACCGTCCGTAATGATGGAAAGATAGGGAGGCGGGCTGCACCTTCAGTAATTATAGAAAGCTAGGGAGGCGGGGCTGCACCGTCAGTAATGATAGAAAGATAGGGAGGCGGGGCTGCACCGTCAGTAATGATGGAAAGATAGGGAGGCGGGCTGCACCTTCAGTAATGATAGAAAGATAGGGAGGCGGGGCTGCACCTTCAGTAATGATGGAAAGCTAGGACGGCGGGGCTGCACCTTCAGTAATGGAGGGGCGGGGCTGCACCGTCAGTAATGACAGAAAGCTAGGGAGGCGGGGCTGCACCTTCAGTAACGATATAAAGATAGGGAGGCGGGGCTGCACCTTCAGTAATGATAGAAAGCTAGGACGGCGGGGCTGCACCTTCAGTAATGGAGGGGCGGGGCTGCACCGTCAGTAATGACAGAAAGCTAGGGAGGCGGGGCTGCACCTTTAGTAATGATAGAAAGCTAGGTAGGCGGGGCCGCACCGTCAGTAATGATAGAAAGATAGGGAGGCAGGGCTGCACCTTCAGTAATGATGGAATGGCGGGGCTGCACCTTCAGTAATGATGGAATGGCGGGGCTGCACCTTCAGTAATGATGGAATGGCGGGGCTGCACCTTCAGTAATGACAGAAAGCTAGGGAGGCGGGGCTGCACCTTTAGTAATGATAGAAAGCTAGGTAGGCGGGGCCGCACCGTCAGTAATGATAGAAAGATAGGGAGGCGGGGCTGCACCTTCAGTAATGATAGAAAGATAGGGAGGCGGAGCTGCACCTTCAGTAATGAGAGAGGGCTAGGGAGGCGGGGCTGTACCTTCAGTAATGAGAGAAGGCTAGGGAGGCGGGGCTGCACCTTCAGTAATGACAGAAAGATAGGAAGACAGGGCTGCACCTTCAGTAATGATAGAAAGCTATGGAGGCGGGGCTGCACCTTCAGTAATGATAGAAAGCTAGGGAGGCGGGGCTGCACCTTCAGTAATGATGGAATAGCGGGGCTGCACCGTCAGTAATGATGGAAAGCTAGGACGGCGGGGCTGCACATTCAGTGATGATGGAAAGCTAGGGAGGCGGGGCTGCACCTTCAGTAATGATAGAGGGCTGGGAGGCGGGGCTGCACCTTCGGTAATGATAGGGAGGCGGGGCTGCACCTTCAGTAATGATAGAAAGCTAGGGAGGTGGGGCTGCATCTTCAGTAATGATGGAGGGGCGGGGCTGCACTTTCAGTAATGATAGAAAGCTAGGGAGGCGGGGCTGTACCTTCAGTAATGACAGAAAGCTAGGAGGCGGGGCTGCACCTTCAGTAATGACAGAAAGCTAGGGAGGCGGGGCTGCACCTTCAGTAATGATAGAAAGCTAGGGAGGCGGGGCTGCACCTTCAGTAATGAAAGAAAGCTAGGGAGGTGGGGCTGTATCTTCAGTAATGATGGAGGGGCAGGGCTGAACTTTCAGTAATGATAGAAAGCTAGGCGGCGGGGCTGCACCTTCAGTAATGAGAGAGGGCTAGGGAGGCGGGGCTGCACCTTCAGTAATGATAGAAAGATAGGGAGGCGGGGCTGCACCTTCAGTAATGAAAGAAAGCTAGGGAGGTGGGACTGTATCTTCAATAATGATGGAGGGGCAGGGCTGAACTTTCAGTAATGATAGAAAGCTAGGGCGGCGGGGCTGCACCTTCAGTAATGATGGAAAGATAGGGAGGTGGGGCTGTACCTTCAGTAATGATAGAAAGCTAGGGAGGTGGGGCTGTACCTTCAGTAATGACAGAAAGCTAGGGAGGTGGGGCTGCACCTTCAGTAATGATAGAAAGCTAGGGAGGTGGGGCTGTACCTTCAGTAATGATAGAGGGCTAGGGAGGCGGGGCTGCACCTTCAGTAATGATAGAAAGATAGGGAGGGCTGGAGGCGGGGCTGCACCTTCAGTAATGATAGAAAGCTAGGGAGGTGGAACTGCAACTTCGGTAGTGATAGAAAGCTAGGGAAGTGGGGCTAGACCTTCAGTATTGATGGAAAGCTACGGAGGTGGGGCTGTACATTCAGTAATGATAGAGGGCTGGGAGGCGGGGCTGCACTGTCAGTAATGATAGAGGGCTGGGAGGCGGGGTTGCACCTTCAGTAATGATAGAAAGATAGGGAGGCGGGGCTGCACCTTTAGTAATGATGGAAAGATAGGGAGGTGGGGCTGCATCTTCAGTAATGATGGAGGGGCGGGGCTGCACTTTCAGTAATGATAGAAAGCTAGGGCGGCGGGGCTGCACCTTCAGTAATGATGGAAAGATAGGGAGGTGGGGCTGTACCTTCAGTAATGATAGAGGGCTAGGGAGGCGGGGCTGCACCTTCACTAATGATAGAAAGATAGGGAGGCGGGGCTGCACCTTCAGTAATGATAGAAAGCTAGGGAGGCGGGGCTGTACCTTCAGTAATGACAGAAAGCTAGGGAGGTGGGGCTGCACCTTCAGTAATGATAGAAAGCTAGGGAGGTGGGGCTGTACCTTCAGTAATGATAGAGGGCTAGGGAGGCGGGGCTGCACCTTCAGTAATGATGGAAAGATAGGGAGATGGGGCTGCACCTTCAGTAATGATAGAAAGCTAGGGAGGCGGGGCTGTACCTTCAGTAATGACAGAAAGCTAGGGAGGTGGGGCTGCACCTTCAGTAATGATAGAAAGCTAGGGAGGCGGGGCTGCACCTTCAGTAATGGAGGGGCGGGGGTGGGGCTGCACATTCATTAATGATAGAAAGCTAGGGCGGCGGGGCTGCACCTTCAGTAATGATAGAAAGCTAGGGCGGCGGGGCTGCACCTTCAGTAATGATTGAAAGCTAGGGCGGCGGGGCTTTACTGTCAGTAATGATAGAAAGCTAGGGAGGCGGGGCTGCACCTTCAGTAATGATAGAAAGCTAGGGAGGCGGGGCTGCACCTTCAGTAATGATAGAAAGCTAGGGAGGTGGGGCTGCACTGTCAGTAATGATAGAGGGCTAGGGGGCGGGGCTGCACCTTCAGTAATGATGGAATGGCGGGGCTGCACCATCAGCAACGATAGAAAGATAGGAGGCGGGGCTCCACCATCAGTAATGTTAGAAAGCTAGGGAGGCGGGGCTGCACCGTCAGTAATGATAGAAAGCTAGGGAGGCGGGGCTGCACCTTCAGTGATGATAGAAAGCTAGGGAGGCGGGGCTGCACCTTCAGTGATGATAGAAAGATAGGGAGGCGGGGCTGCACCTTAAGTAATGATAGAAAGATAGGGAGGCGGGGCTGCACCTTCAGTAATGATAGAAAGATATGGAGGCGGGGCTGCACCTTCAGTAATGATGATGGGGCGGGGGGTGGGGCTGCACCTTCAGTAATGATAGAAAGCTAGGGAGGCAGGGCTGCACTGTCAGTAATGATAGACGGCTAGGGAGGCGGGGCTGCACCTTCAGTAATGATAGAAAGCTAGGGCAGCGGGCTGCACCTTCAGTAATGATGGAAAGATAGGGAGGTGGGGCTGCATCTTCAGTAATGATGGAGGGGCAGGGCTGAACTTTCAGTAATGATAGAAAGCTAGGGCGTCGGGGCTGCACCTTCAGTAATGATGGAAAGATAGGGAGGTGGGGCTGTACCTTCAGTAATGATAGAGGGCTAGGGAGGCGGGGCTGCACCTTCACTAATGATAGAAAGATAGGGAGGTGGGGCTGCACCTTCAGTAATGATAGAAAGCTAGGGAGGTGGGGCTGTACCTTCAGTAATGATAGAGGGCTAGGGAGGCGGGGCTGCACCTTCAGTAATGATAGAGGGGCGGGCTGCACCTTCAGTAATGATAGAAAGCTAGGGAGGCGGGGCTGCACCTTCAGTAATGATAGACAGATAGGGAGGGCTGGAGGCGGGGCTGCACCTTCAGTAATGATAGAAAGCTAGGGAGGTGGAACTGCAACTTCGGTAGTGATAGAAAGCTAGGGAAGTGGGGCTAGACCTTCAGTAATGATGGAAAGATAGGGAGGTGGGGCTGCATCTTCAGTAATGATGGAGGGGCGGGGCTGCACTTTCAGTAATGATAGAAAGCTAGGGCGGCGGGGCTGCATCTTCAGTAATGATGGAAAGATAGGGAGGCGGGGCTGCACCTTCACTAATGATAGAAAGATAGGGAGGCGGGGCTGCACCTTCAGTAATGATAGAGGGCTAGGGAGGCGGGGCTGCACCTTCAGTAATGATGGAAAGATAGGGAGATGGGGCTGCACCTTCAGTAATGATAGAAAGCTAGGGAGGCGGGGCTGTACCTTCAGTAATGACAGAAAGCTAGGGAGGTGGGGCTGCACCTTCAGTAATGATAGAAAGCTAGGGAGGTGGGGCTGTACCTTCAGTAATGATAGAAAGCTAGGGAGGCGGGGCTGTACCTTCAGTAATGAAAGAAAGCTAGGGAGGTGGGGCTGCACCTTCACTAATGATAGAAAGATAGGGAGGCGGGGCTGCACCTTCAGTAATGATAGAGGGCTAGGGAGGCGGGGCTGCACCTTCAGTAATGATGGAAAGATAGGGAGATGGGGCTGCACCTTCAGTAATGATAGAAAGCTAGGGAGGCGGGGCTGTACCTTCAGTAATGACAGAAAGCTAGGGAGGTGGGGCTGCACCTTCAGTAATGATAGAAAGCTAGGGAGGTGGGGCTGTACCTTCAGTAATGATAGAAAGCTAGGGAGGCGGGGCTGTACCTTCATTAATGATAGAAAGCTAGGGCGGCGGGGCTGCACCTTCAGTAATGATAGAAAGCTAGGGCGGCGGGGCTGCACCTTCAGTAATGATAGAAAGCTTGGGCGGCGGGGCTGTACCGTCAGTAATGATAGAAAGCTAGGGAGGCGGGGCTGCACCTTCAGTAATGATAGAAAGCTAGGGCGGCGGGGCTTTACTGTCAGTAATGAAAGAAAGCTAGGGAGGCGGGGCTGCACCTTCAGTAATGATAGAAAGCTAGGGAGGCGGGGCTGCACCTTCAGTAATGATAGAAAGCTAGGGAGGTGGGGCTGCACTGTCAGTAATGATAGAGGGCTGGGAGGCGGGGCTGCACCTTCAGTAATGATAGAGGGGCGGGGCTGCACCTTCAGTAATGATAGAAAGCTAGGGCGGCGGGGCTGCACCTTCAGTAATGATAGAAAGCTAGGGCGGCGGGGCTTTACTGTCAGTAAAGATAGAAAGCTAGGGAGGCGGGGCTGCACCTTCAGTAATGATAGAAAGCTAGGGAGGCGGGGCTGCACCTTCAGTAATGGAGGGGCGGGGTGGGGCTGCACCTTCATTAATGATAGAAAGCTAGGGCGGCGGGGCTGCACCTTCAGTAATGATAGAAAGCTAGGGTGGCGGGGCTGCACCTTCAGTAATGATAGAAAGCTAGGGCGGCGGGGCTGTACCGTCAGTAATGATAGAAAGCTAGGGAGGCAGGGCTGCACCTTCAGTAATGATAGAAAGCTAGGGCGGCGGGGCTTTACTGTCAGTAATGATAGAAAGCTAGGGAGGCGGGGCTGCACCTTCAGTAATGATAGAAAGCTAGGGAGGCGGGGCTGCACCTTCAGTAATGATAGAAAGCTAGGGAGGTGGGGCTGCACTGTCAGTAATGATAGAGGGCTGGGAGGCGGGGCTGCACCTTCAGTAATGATAGAGGGGGGGCTGCACCTTCAGTAATGATAGAAAGCTAGGGTGGCGGGGCTGCACCTTCAGTAATGATAGAAAGCTAGGGCGGCGGGGCTGCACCTTCAGTAATGATAGAAAGCTTAGGCGGCGGGGCTGTACCGTCAGTAATGATAGAAAGCTAGGGAGGCGGGGCTGCACCTTCAGTAATGATAGAAAGCTAGGGCGGCGGGGCTTTACTGTCAGTAATGATAGAAAGCTAGGGCGGCGGGGCTTTACTGTCAGTAATGATAGAAAGCTAGGGAGGCGGGGCTGCACCTTCAGTAATGATAGAAAGCTAGGGATGCGGGGCTGCACCTTCAGTAATGGAGGGGCGGGGGTGGGGCTGCACCTTCATTAATGATAGAAAGCTAGGGCGGCGGGGCTGCACCTTCAGTAATGATAGAAAGCTAGGGTGGCGGGGCTGCACTGTCAGTAATGATAGAAAGATAGGGAGGCGGGGCTGCACCTTCAGTAATGATAGAAAGATAGGGAGGCGGGGCTGCACTGTCAGTAATGATAGAAAGCTAGGGAGGCGGGGCTGCACCGTCAGTAATGATAGAAAGCTAGGGAGGCGGGGCTGTACCTTCAGTGATGATAGAAAGCTAGGGAGGCGGGGCTGCAGCTTCAGTAATGATAGAAAGCTAGGGCGGCGGGGCTGCACTGTCAGTAATGATAGAAAGCTAGGGAGGCGGGGCTGCACTGTCAGTAATGATAGAAAGCTAGGGAGGCGGGGCTGTACCTTCAGTGATGATAGAAAGGTAGGGCGGCGGGGCTGCACTGTCAGTAATGATAGAAAGCTAGGGAGGCGGGACTGCACTGTCAGTAATGATAGAAAGCTAGGGAGGTGGGGCTGCACCTTCAGTAATGATAGAAAGCTAGGGAGGGGGGATGTACCATCAGTGATGATAGAAAGCTCGGGCTGCGGGGCTGCACTGTCAGTAATGATAGAAAGCTAGGGAGGCGGGGCTGTACCTTCAGTGATGATAGAAAGCTAGGGCGGCGGGGCTGCACTGTCAGTAATTATAGAAAGCTAGGGAGGCGGGGCTGTACCTTCAGTGATGATAGAAAGCTAGGGAGGTGGGGCTGTACCTTGATTGATGATAGAAAGCTAGGTAGGAGGGCTGCACCTTCAGTAATGATAGAAAGATAGGGAGGCGGGGCTGCACTGTCAGTAACGATAGAACGATAGGGAGGCGGGGCTGCACCTTCAGTAGTGATCGAAAGATAGGGAGGCGGGGCTGCACCTTCAGTAGTGATAGAAAGATAGGGAGGCGGGGCTGCACGTTCAGTAATGATGGAATGGCGGGGCTGCACCTTAAGTAATGATGGAATGGCGGGGCTGCACCTTCAGTAATGATGGAATGGCGGGGCTGCACCTTCAGTAATGATGGAATGGCGGGGCTGCACCTTCAGTAATGATAGAAAGCTAGGTAGGCGGGACTGAACCGTCAGTAATGATAGAAAGCTAGGGAGGCGGGGCTGCACCGTCAGTAATGATAGAAAGATAGGGAGGCGGGGCTGCACCTTCAGTAATGATAGAAAGATAGGGAGGCGGGGCTGCACGTTCAGTAATGATAGAGGGCTAGGGGCGGGGCTGCACCTTCAGTAATGATGGAAAGATAGGGAGGCGGGCTGCACCTTCAGTAACGATATAACGATAGGGAGGCGGGGCTGCACCTTCAGTAATGATAGAAAGCTAGGATGGCGGGGCTGCACCTTCAGTAATGGAGGGGCGGGGCTGCACCGTCAGTAATGACAGAAAGCTAGGGAGGCGGGGCTGCACCTTTAGTAATGATAGAAAGCTAGGTAGGCGGGGCCGCACCGTCAGTAATGATAGAAAGATAGGGAGGCAGGGCTGCACCTTCAGTAATGATGGAATGGCGGGGCTGCACCTTAAGTAATGATGGAATGGCGGGGCTGCACCTTCAATAATGATGGAATGGCGGGGCTGCACCTTCAGTAATGATGGAATGGCGGGGCTGCACCTTCAGTAATGATGGAATGGCGGGGCTGCACCTTCAGTAATGATGGAATGGCGGGGCTGCACCTTCAGTAATGATGGAATTTCGGGGCTGCACCTTCAGTAATGACAGAAAGCTAGGGAGGCGGGGCTGCACCTTTAGTAATGATAGAAAGCTAGGTAGGCGGGGCCGCACCGTCAGTAATGATAGAAAGATAGGGAGGCGGAGCTGCACCTTCAGTAATGAGAGAGGGCTAGGGAGGCGGGGCTGCACCTTAAGTAATGATGGAAAGATAGGGAGGCGGGGCTGCACCTTCAGTAAAGATGGAAAGATAGGGAGGCGGGGCTGCACCTTCAGTAATGATAGAAAGCTAGGTAGGCGGGGCTGCACTGTCAGTAATGATAGAAAGCTAGGGAGGTGGGGCTGCACCTTCAGTAATGATAGAAAGCTAGGTAGGCGGGGCTGCACCTTCAGTAATGATAGAAAGATAGGGAGGTGGGGCTGCACCTTCAGTAATGACAGAAAGATAGGAAGACAGGGCTGCACCTTCAGTAATGATAGAAAGCTAGGAAGGCGGGGCTGCACCTTCAGTAATGATAGAAAGCTAGGGAGGCGGGGCTGCACCTTCAGTAATGATGGAATAGCGGGGCTGCACCGTCAGTAATGATAGAAAGCTCGGGCGGCGGGGCTGCACCTTCAGTGATGATGGAAAGCTAGGGAGGCGGGGCTGCACCTTCAGTAATGATGGAGGGCGGGGGGTGGGGCTGCACCTTCAGTAATGATAGAAAGCTAGGGAGGCGGGGCTGCACCTTCAGTAATGATAGAAAGATAGGGAGGCGGGGCTGCACCTTCAGTAATGATAGAAAGATAGGGAGGCGGGGCTGCACCTTCAGTAGTGATAGAAAGATAGGGAGGAGGGGCTGCACGTTCAGTAATGATGGAATGGCGGGGCTGCACCTTAAGTAATGATGGAATGGCGGGGCTGCACCTTCAGTAATGATGGAATGGCGGGGCTGCACCTTCAGTAATGATGGAATGGCGGGGCTGCACCTTCAGTAATGATAGAAAGCTAGGGAGGCGGGGCTGCATCTTCAGTAATGATAGAAAGCTAGGTAGGCGGGGCTGCACCGTCAGTAATGATAGAAAGCTAGGGAGGCGGGGCTGCACCTTCAGTAATGATAGAAAGATAGGGAGGCGGGGCTGCACGTTCAGTAATGATAGAGGGCTAGGGGGCGGGGCTGCACCGTCAGTAATGATGGAAAGATAGGGAGGCGGGCTGCACCTTCAGTAATGATAGAAAGCTAGGGAGGCGGGGCTGCACCGTCAGTAATGATAGAAAGATAGGGAGGCGGGGCTGCACCGTCAGTAATGATAGAAAGATAGGGAGGCGGGGCTGCACCGTCAGTAATGATAGAAAGATAGGGAGGCGGGGCTGCACGTTCAGTAATGATAGAGGGCTAGGGGGCGGGGCTGCACCTTCAGTAATGATGGAAAGATAGGGAGACGGGCTGCACCTTCAGTAACGATATAATGATAGGGAGGCGGGGCTGCACCTTCAGTAATGATAGAAAGCTAGGACGGCGGGGCTGCACCTTCAGTAATGGAGGGGCGGGGCTGCACCGTCAGTAATGACAGAAAGCTAGGGAGGCGGGGCTGCACCTTTAGTAATGATAGAAAGCTAGGTAGGCGGGGCCGCACCGTCAGTAATGATAGAAAGATAGGGAGGCGGGGCTGCACCTTCAGTAATGATAGAAAGATAGGGAGGCGGGGCTGCACCTTCAGTAATGATGGAATGGCGGGGCTGCACCTTCAGTAATGACAGAAAGCTAGGTAGGCGGGGCTGCACCTTCAGTAATGACAGAAAGCTAGGGAGGCGGGGCTGCACCTTTAGTAATGATAGAAAGCTAGGTAGGCGGGGCCGCACCGTCAGTAATGATAGAAAGATAGGGAGGCGGAGCTGCACCTTCAGTAATGAGAGAGGGCTAGGGAGGCGGGGCTGCACCTTAAGTAATGATGGAAAGATAGGGAGGCGGGGCTGCACCTTCAGTAAAGATGGAAAGATAGGGAGGCGGGGCTGCACCTTCAGTAATGATAGAAAGCTAGGTAGGCGGGGCTGCACTGTCAGTAATGATAGAAAGCTAGGGAGGTGGGGCTGCACCTTCAGTAATGATAGAAAGCTAGGTAGGCGGGGCTGCACCTTCAGTAATGATAGAAAGATAGGGAGGTGGGGCTGCACCTTCAGTAATGATGGAATAGCGGGGCTGCACCGTCAGTAATGATAGAAAGCTCGGGCGGCGGGGCTGCACCTTCAGTGATGATGGAAAGCTAGGGAGGCGGGGCTGCACCTTCAGTAATGATGGAGGGCGGGGGGTGGGGCTGCACCTTCAGTAATGATAGAAAGCTAGGGAGGCGGGGCTGCACCTTCAGTAATGATAGAAAGATAGGGAGGCGGGGCTGCACCTTCAGTAATGATAGAAAGATAGGGAGGCGGGGCTGCACCTTCAGTAGTGATAGAAAGATAGGGAGGAGGGGCTGCACGTTCAGTAATGATGGAATGGCGGGGCTGCACCTTAAGTAATGATGGAATGGCGGGGCTGCACCTTCAGTAATGATGGAATGGCGGGGCTGCACCTTCAGTAATGATGGAATGGCGGGGCTGCACCTTCAGTAATGATAGAAAGCTAGGGAGGCGGGGCTGCATCTTCAGTAATGATAGAAAGCTAGGTAGGCGGGGCTGCACCGTCAGTAATGATAGAAAGCTAGGGAGGCGGGGCTGCACCTTCAGTAATGATGGAATAGCGGGGCTGCACCGTCAGTAATGATAGAAAGCTCGGGCGGCGGGGCTGCACCTTCAGTGATGATGGAAAGCTAGGGAGGCGGGGCTGCACCTTCAGTAATGGAGAGGCGGGGGGTGGGGCTGCACCTTCAGTAATGATAGAAAGATAGGGAGGCGGGGCTGCACCTTCAGTAATGATAGAGGGCTGGAGGCGGGGCTGCACCTTCACTAATGATAGAAAGCTAGGGAGGTGGAACTGCAACTTCGGTAGTGATAGAAAGCTAGGGAAGTGGGGCTGCACCTTCAGTATTGATGGAAAGCTAGGGAGGTGGGGCTGTACCTTCAGTAATGATAGAGGGCTGGGAGGCGGGGCTGCACTGTCGGTAATGATAGAGGGCTGGGAGGCGGGGCTGCACCTTCAGTAATGAAAGAAAGCTAGGGAGGTGGGGCTGCATCTTCAGTAATGATGGAGGGGCGGGGCTGCACTTTTAGTAATGATAGAAAGCTAGGGCGGCGGGGCTGCACCTTCAGTAATGATGGAAAGATAGGGAGGTGGGGCTGTACCTTCAGTAATGATAGAGGGCTAGGTAGGCGGGGCTGCACCTTCACTAATGATAGAAAGATAGGGAGGGGGGCTGCACCTTCAGTAATGATAGAAAGCTAGGGAGGCGGGGCTGTACCTTCAGTAATGACAGAAAGCTAGGGAGGTGGGGCTGCACCTTCAGTAATGATAGAAAGCTAGGGAGATGGAGCTGTACCTTCAGTAATGACAGAAAGCTAGGGAGATGGGGCTGCACCTTCAGTAATGATAGAAAGCTAGGGAGGCGGGGCTGCACCTTCAGTAATGGAGGGGCGGGGGGTGGGGCTGCACCTTCATTAATGATGGAAAGCTAGGGCGGCGGGGCTGCACCTTCAGTAATGATAGAAAGCTAGGGCGGCGGGGCTGCACCTTCAGTAATATAGAAAGCTTGGGTGGCGGGGCTGCACCGTCAGTAATGATAGAAAGCTAGGGAGGCGGGGCTGCACCTTCAGTAATGATAGAAAGCTAGGGCGCCGGGGCTTTACTGTCAGTAATGATAGAAAGCTAGGGAGGCGGGGCTGCACCTTCAATAATGATAGAAAGCTAGGGAGGCGGGGCTGCACCTTCAGTAATGATAGAAAGCTAGGGCGCCGGGGCTTTACTGTCAGTAATGATAGAAAGCTAGGGGGCGGGGCTGCACCTTCAGTAATGATGGAATGGCGGGGCTGCACCGTCAGTAATGATAGAAAGCTAGGGCGGCGGGGCTGCATGTTCAGTAATGATAGAAAGCTAGGTAGGCGGGGCTGCACCTTCAGTAATGATAGAAAGATAGGGAGGTGGGGCTGCACCTTCAGTAATGATAGAAAGATAGGGAGGTGGGGCTGCACCGTCAGCAACGATAGAAAGATAGGGAGGCGGGGCTCCACCATCAGTAATGTTAGAAAGCTAGGGAGGCGGTGCTGCACCGTCAGTAATGATAGAAAGCTAGGGAGGCGGGGCTGCACCTTCAGTGATGATAGAAAGCTAGGGAGGCGGGGCTGCACCTTCAGTGATGATAGAAAGATAGGGAGGCGGGGCTGCACCTTAAGTAATGATAGAAAGAAAGGGAGGCGGGGCTGCACCTTCAGTAATGATAGATAGGGAGGCGGGGCTGCACCTTCAGTAATGATGATGGGGCGGGGGGGTGGGGCTGCACCTTCAGTAATGATAGAAAGCTAGGGAGGCAGGGCTGCACTGTCAGTAATGATAGACGGATAGGGAGGCGGGGCTGCACCTTCAGTAATGATAGAAAGCTAGGGCAGCGGGCTGCACCTTCAGTAATGATAGAAAGCTAGGGAGGCGGGCTGCACCTTCAGTAATGATAGAAAGATAGGGAGGCGGGGCAGCACCTTCAGTAATGATAGAAAGATAGGGAGGCGGGGCTGCACCTTCAGTAAAGATAGAAAGCTAGGGCGGCGGGGCTGCAGCTTCAGTAATGATAGAAAGCTAGGGCGGCGGGGCTGCACTGTCAGTAATGATAGAAAGCTAGGGAGGCGGGGCTGTACCTTCAGTGATGATAGAAAGGTAGGGCGGCGGGGCTGCACCTTCAGTAATGATAGAAAGCTAGAGAGGCAGGGCTGCACCTTCAGTAATGATGGAAAGCTAGAGAGGCAGGGCTGCACCTTCAGTAATGGAGGGGCGGGGCTGCACCGTCAGTAATGATAGAAAGCTAGGGCGGCGGGGCTTTACTGTCAGTAATGATAGAAAGCTAGGGAGGCGGGGCTGCACCTTCAGTAATGATAGAAAGCTAGGGAGGCGGGGCTGCACCTTCAGTAATGATAGAAAGCTAGGGAGGTGGGGCTGCACTGTCAGTAATGATAGAGGGCTGGGAGGCGGGGCTGCACCTTCAGTAATGATAGAGGGGCGGGGCTGCACCTTCAGTAATGATAGAAAGCTAGGGCAGCGGGGCTGCACCTTCAGTAATGATAGAAAGCTAGGGCGGCGGGGCTGCACCTTCAGTAATGATAGAAAGCTTGGGCGGCGGGGCTGTACCGTCAGTAATGATAGAAAGCTAGGGAGGCGGGGCTGCACCTTCAGTAATGATAGAAAGCTAGGGCTGCGGGGCTGTACTGTCAGTAATGATAGAAAGCTAGGGAGGCGGGGCTGCACCTTCAGTAATGATAGAAAGCTAGGGAGGCGGGGCTGCACCTTCAGTAATGGAGGGGCAGGGGGTGGGGCTGCACCTTCAGTAATGATAGAAAGCTAGGGCGGCGGGGCTGCACCTTCAGTAATGATAGAAAGCTAGGGCGGCGGGGCTGCACCTTCAGTAATGATAGAAAGCTAGGGCGGAGGGGCTGCACCTTCAGTAATGATAGAAAGCTAGGGCGGCGGGGCTGCACCTTCAGTAATGCTGGAATGGCGGGGCTGCACCGTCAGCAACGATAGAAAGATAGGGAGGCGGGGCTCCACCGTCAGTAATGTTAGAAAGCTAGGGAGGCGGGGCTGCACCGTCAGTAATGATAGAAAGCTAGGGAGGCGGGGCTGCACCTTCAGTGATGATAGAAAGCTAGGGAGGCGGGGCTGCACCTTCAGTGATGATAGAAAGATAGGGAGGCGGGGCTGCACCTTAAGTAATGATAGAAAGATAGGGAGGCGGGGCTGCACCTTCAGTAATGATAGAAAGATAGGGAGGCGGGGCTGCACCTTCAGTAATGATGATGGGGCGGGGGGGGTGGGGCTGCACCTTCAGTAATGATAGAAAGCTAGGGAGGCAGGGCTGCACTGTCAGTAATGATAGACGGCTAGGGAGGCGGGGCTGCATCTTCAGTAATGATAGAAAGCTAGGGCAGCGGGCTGCACCTTCAGTAATGATAGAAAGGTAGGGAGGCGGGCTGCACCTTCAGTAATGATAGAAAGATAGGGAGGCGGGGCAGCACCTTCAGTAATGATAGAAAGATAGGGAGGCGGGGCTGCACCTTCAGTAAAGATAGAAAGCTAGGGCGGCGGGGCTGCACCTTCAGTAATGATAGAGGGCTAGGGCGGCGGGGCTGCACCTTCAGTAATGATAGAAAGATAGGGAGGCGGGGCTGCACCTTCAGTAATGATAGAAAGATAGGGAGGCGGGGCTGCACCTTCAGTAATGATAGAAAGATAGGGAGGCGGGGCTGCACTGTCAGTAATGATAGAAAGCTAGGGAGGCGGGGCTGCACCGTCAGTAATGATAGAAAGCTAGGGAGGCGGGGCTGTACCTTCAGTGATGATAGAAAGCTAGGGAGGCGGGGCTGCAGCTTCAGTAATGATATAAAGCTAGGGCGGCGGGGCTGCACTGTCAGTAATGATAGAAAGCTAGGGAGGCGGGACTGTACCTTCAGTGATGATAGAAAGCTAGGGCGGCGGGGCTGCACTGTCAGTAATGATAGAGAGCTAGGGAGGCGGGGCTGCACTGTCAGTAATTATAGAAAGCTAGGGAGGCGGGGCTGTACCTTCAGTGATGATAGAAAGCTAGGGAGGTGGGGCTGTACCTTGATTGATGATAGAAAGCTAGGTAGGCGGGGCTGCACCTTCAGTAATGATAGAAAGATAGGGAGGCGGGGCTGCACTGTCAGTAACGTTAGAAAGATAGGGAGGCGGGGCTGCACCTTCAGTAGTGATCGAAAGATAGGGAGGCGGGGCTGCACCTTCAGTAATGATAGAAAGATAGGGAGGCGGGGCTGCACCTTCAGTAGTGATAGAAAGATAGGGAGGCGGGGCTGCACGTTCAGTAATGATGGAATGGCGGGGCTGCACCTTAAGTATTGATGGAATGGCGGGGCTGCACCTTAAGTAATGATGGAATGGCGGGGCTGCACCTTCAGTAATGATGGAATGGCGGGGCTGCACCTTCAGTAATGATGGAATTGCGGGGCTGCACCTTCAGTAATGATAGAAAGCTAGGGAGGCGGGGCTGCATCTTCAGTAATGATAGAAAGCTAGGTAGGCGGGGCTGCACCGTCAGTAATGATAGAAAGCTAGGGGGCGGGGCTGCACCGTCAGTAATGATGGAAAGATAGGGAGGCGGGCTGCACCTTCAGTAATGATAGAAAGCTAGGGAGGCGGGGCTGCACCGTCAGTAATGATAGAAAGATAGGGAGGCGGGGCTGCACCGTCAGTAATGATAGAAAGATAGGGAGGCGGGGCTGCACCTTCAGTAATGATGGAAAGATAGGGAGGCGGGCTGCACCATCAGTAACGATATAACGATAGGGAGGCGGGGCTGCACCTTCAGTAATGATAGAAAGCTAGGACGGCGGGGCTGCACCTTCAGTAATGGAGGGGCGGGGCTGCACCGTCAGTAATGACAGAAAGCTAGGGAGGCGGGGCTGCACCTTTAGTAATGATAGAAAGCTAGGGAGGCGGGGCTGCACCTTTAGTAATGATAGAAAGCTAGGTAGGCGGGGCCGCACCGTCAGTAATGATAGAAAGATAGGGAGGCAGGGCTGCACCTTCAGTAATGATGGAATGGCGGGGCTGCACCTTAAGTAATGATGGAATGGCGGGGCTGCACCTTCAGTAATGATGGAATGGCGGGGCTGCACCTTCAGTAATGATGGAATGGCGGGGCTGCACCTTCAGTAATGATGGAATGGCGGGGCTGCACCTTCAGTAATGATGGAATAGGCGGGGCTGCACCTTCAGTAATGATAGGAATAGGCGGGGCTGCACCTTCAGTAATGATGGAATGGCGGGGCTGCACCTTCAGTAATGACAGAAAGCTAGAGGCGGGGCTGCACCTTTAGTAATGATAGAAAGCTAGGTAGGCGGGGCCGCACCGTCAGTAATGATAGAAAGATAGGGAGGCGGAGCTGCACCTTCAGTAATGAGAGAGGGCTAGGGAGGCGGGGCTGCACCTTAAGTAATGATGGAAAGATAGGGAGGCGGGGCTGCACCTTCAGTAAAGATGGAAAGATAGGGAGGCAGGGCTGCACCTTCAGTAATGATAGAAAGCTAGGTAGGCGGGGCTGCACTGTCAGTAATGATAGAAAGCTAGGGAGGTGGGGCTGCACCTTCAGTAATGATAGAAAGCTAGGTAGGCGGGGCTGCACCTTCAGTAATGATAGAAAGATAGGGAGGTGGGGCTGCACCTTCAGTAATGACAGAAAGATAGGAAGGCAGGGCTGCACCTTCAGTAATGATAGAAAGCTAGGGAGGCGGGGCTGCACCTTCAGTAATGATAGAAAGCTAGGGAGGCGGGGCTGCACCTTCAGTAATGATGGAATAGCGGGGCTGCACGGTCAGTAATGATAGAAAGCTCGGGCGGCGGGGCTGCACCTTCAGTGATGATGGAAAGCTAGGGCGGCGGGGCTGCACCTTCAGTAATGATAGAAAGATAGGGAGGCGGGGCTGCACCTTCAGTAACGATAGAAAGATAGGGAGGCGGGGCTGCACCTTCAGTAATGATAGAAAGATAGGGAGGCGGGGCTGCACTGTCAGTAATGATAGAAAGCTAGGGAGGCGGGGCTGCACCGTCAGTAATGATAGAAAGCTAGGGAGGCGGGGCTGTACCTTCAGTGATGATAGAAAGCTAGGGAGGCGGGGCTGCAGCTTCAGTAATGATAGAAAGCTAGGGCGGCGGGGCTGCACTGTCAGTAATGATAGAAAGCTAGGGAGGGGGGGCTGTACCATCAGTGATGATAGAAAGCTCGGGCGGCGGGGCTGCACTGTCAGTAATGATAGAGAGCTAGGGAGGCGGGGCTGCACTGTCAGTAATGATAGAAAGCTAGGGAGGCGGGGCTGTACCTTCAGTGATGATAGAAAGCTAGGGAGGTGGGGCTGTATCTTGATTGATGATAGAAAGCTAGGTAGGCGGGGCTGCACCTTCAGTAATGATAGAAAGATAGGGAGGCGGGGCTGCACTGTCAGTAACGATAGAAAGATAGGGAGGCGGGGCTGCACCTTCAGTAGTGATCGAAAGATAGGGAGGCGGGGCTGCACCTTCAGTAATGATAGAAAGATAGGGAGGCGGGGCTGCACCTTCAGTAGTGATAGAAAGATAGGGAGGCGGGGCTGCACGTTCAGTAATGATGGAATGGCGGGGCTGCACCTTAAGTATTGATGGAATGGCGGGGCTGCACCTTAAGTAATGATGGAATGGCGGGGCTGCACCTTCAGTAATGATGGAATGGCGGGGCTGCACCTTCAGTAATGATGGAATTGCGGGGCTGCACCTTCAGTAATGATAGAAAGCTAGGGAGGCGGGGCTGCATCTTCAGTAATGATAGAAAGCTAGGTAGGCGGGGCTGCACCGTCAGTAATGATAGAAAGCTAGGGAGGCGGGGCTGCACCGTCAGTAATGATAGAAAGATAGGGAGGCGGGGCTGCACCTTCAGTAATGATAGAAAGCTAGGGAGGCGGGGCTGCACCGTCAGTAATGATAGAAAGATAGGGAGGCGGGGCTGCACCGTCAGTAATGATAGAAAGATAGGGAGGCGGGGCTGCACCTTCAGTAATGATGGAAAGATAGGGAGGCGGGCTGCACCATCAGTAACGATATAACGATAGGGAGGCGGGGCTGCACCTTCAGTAATGATAGAAAGCTAGGACGGCGGGGCTGCACCTTCAGTAATGAAGAGGGGCGGGGCTGCACCGTCAGTAATGACAGAAAGCTAGGGAGGCGGGGCTGCACCTTCAGTAATGATAGAAAGCTAGGGAGGCGGGGCTGCACCTTTAGTAATGATAGAAAGCTAGGGAGGCGGGGCTGCACCGTCAGTAATGATAGAAAGATAGGGAGGCAGGGCTGCACCTTCAGTAATGATGGAATGGGCGGGGCTGCACCTTAAGTAATGATGGAATGGCGGGGCTGCACCTTCAGTAATGATAGGAATAGAGCGGGGCTGCACCTTCAGTAATGATGGAATGGCGGGGCTGCACCTTCAGTAATGATGGAATGGCGGGGCTGCACCTTCAGTAATGATGGAATGGCGGGGCTGCACCTTCAGTAATGATGGAATGGCGGGGCTGCACCTTCAGTAATGATGGAATGGCGGGGCTGCACCTTCAGTAATGACAGAAAGCTAGGGAGGCGGGGCTGCACCTTTAGTAATGACAAAGCTAGGTAGGCGGGGCTGCACCTTCAGTAATGATAGAAAGATAGGGAGGCGGAGCTGCACCTTCAGTAATGAGAGAGGGCTAGGGAGGCGGGGCTGCACCTTCAGTAATGATGGAAAGATAGGGAGGCGGGGCTGCACCTTCAGTAAAGATGGAAAGATAGGGAGGCGGGGCTGCACCTTCAGTAATGATAGAAAGCTAGGTAGGCGGGGCTGCACTGTCAGTAATGATAGAAAGCTAGGGAGGTGGGGCTGCACCTTCAGTAATGATAGAAAGCTAGGTAGGCGGGGCTGCACCTTCAGTAATGATAGAAAGATAGGGAGGTGGGGCTGCACCTTCAGTAATGACAGAAAGATAGGAAGACAGGGCTGCACCTTCAGTAATGATAGAAAGCTAGGGAGGCGGGGCTGCACCTTCAGTAATGATAGAAAGCTAGGGAGGCGGGGCTGCACCTTCA
Source organism: Calotriton arnoldi (assembly GCA_963921515.1). Lineage (NCBI taxonomy): Eukaryota > Metazoa > Chordata > Amphibia > Caudata > Salamandridae > Calotriton > Calotriton arnoldi. The sequence continues at coordinate 142,421 of CAWUFW010017878.1, forward strand.
GTAATGATGGAATAGCGGGGCTGCACGGTCAGTAATGATAGAAAGCTCGGGCGGCGGGGCTGCACCTTCAGTGATGATGGAAAGCTAGGGAGGCGGGGCTGCACCTTCAGTAATGGAGAGGCGGGGGGGTGGGGCTGCACCTTCAGTAATGATAGAAAGCTAGGGAGGCGGGGCTGCACCTTCAGTAATGATAGAAAGATAGGGAGGCGGGGCTGCACCTTCAGTAATGATAGAAAGATAGGGAGGCGGGGCTGCACCTTCAGTAATGATAGAAAGATAGGGAGGCGGGGCTGCACGTTCAGTAATGATGGAATGGCGGGGCTGCACCTTAAGTAATGATGGAATGGCGGGGCTGCACCTTCAGTAATGATGGAATGGCGGGGCTGCACCTTCAGTAATGATGGAATGGCGGGGCTGCACCTTCAGTAATGATAGAAAGCTAGGGAGGCGGGGCTGCACCGTCAGTAATGATGGAAAGATAGGGAGGCGGGGCTGCACCTTCAGTAATGATAGAAAGCTAGGGAGGCGGGGCTGCACCGTCAGTAATGATAGAAAGATAGGGAGGCGGGGCTGCACCGTCAGTAATGATAGAAAGATAGGGAGGCGGGGCTGCACCGTCAGTAATGATAGAAAGATAGGGAGGCGGGGCTGCACGTTCAGTAATGATAGAGGGCTAGGGGGCGGGGCTGCACCTTCAGTAATGATGGAAAGATAGGGAGGCGGGCTGCACCTTCAGTAACGATATAAAGATAGGGAGGCGGGGCTGCACCTTCAGTAATGATAGAAAGCTAGGACGGCGGGGCTGCACCTTCAGTAATGGAGGGGCGGGGCTGCACCGTCAGTAATGACAGAAAGCTAGGGAGGCGGGGCTGCACCTTCAGTAATGATAGAAAGCTAGGTAGGCGGGGCTGCACCGTCAGTAATGATAGAAAGATAGGGAGGCAGGGCTGCACCTTCAGTAATGATGGAATGGCGGGGCTGCACCTTCAGTAATGATAGAATGGCGGGGCTGCACCTTCAGTAATGATGGAATGGCGGGGCTGCACCTTCAGTAATGATGGAATGGCGGGGCTGCACCTTCAGTAATGACAGAAAGCTAGGTAGGCGGGGCTGCACCTTCAGTAATGATAGAAAGATAGGGCGGCGGGGCTGCACCTTCAGTAATGATGGAATGGCGGGGCTGCACCTTCAGTAATGACAAAGCTAGGTAGGCGGGGCTGCACCTTCAGTAATGATAGAAAGATAGGGAGGCGGAGCTGCACCTTCAGTAATGAGAGAGGGCTAGGGAGGCGGGGCTGCACCTTCAGTAAAGATGGAAAGATAGGGAGGCGGGGCTGCACCTTCAGTAAAGATGGAAAGATAGGGAGGCGGGGCTGCACCTTCAGTAATGATAGAAAGCTAGGTAGGCGGGGCTGCACTGTCAGTAATGATAGAGGGCTAGGGAGGCGGGGCTGCACCTTCAGTAATGATAGAAAGCTAGGTAGGCGGGGCTGCACCTTCAGTAATGATAGAAAGATAGGGAGGTGGGGCTGCACCTTCAGTAATGATAGAAAGATAGGGAGGTGGGGCTGCACCTTCAGTAATGACAGAAAGATAGGAAGACAGGGCTGCACCTTCAGTAATGATAGAAAGCTAGGGAGGCGGGGCTGCACCTTCAGTAATGATAGAAAGCTAGGGAGGCGGGGCTGCACCTTCAGTAATGATGGAATAGGCGGGGCTGCACCGTCAGTAATGATAGAAAGCTCGGGCGGCGGGGCTGCACCTTCAGTGATGATGGAAAGCTAGGGAGGCGGGGCTGCACCTTCAGTAATGATGGAGAGGCGGGAGGCGGGGCTGCACCTTCAGTAAAGATAGAAAGCTAGGGAGGCGGGGCTGCACCTTCAGTAATGATAGAAAGCTAGGGAGGCGGGGCTGCACCTTCAGTAATGATAGAAAGCTAGGGAGGCGGGGCTGCAGCTTCAGTAATGATAGAAAGCTAGGGAGGCGGGGCTGCACCTTCAGTAATGATAGAAAGCTAGGGAGGGGGGGCTGTACCATCAGTGATGATAGAAAGCTCGGGCGGCGGAGCTGCACTGTCAGTAATGATAGAAAGCTAGGGAGGCGTTGCTGTACCTTCAGTAATGATGGAAAGATAGGGAGGTGGGGCTGTACCTTCAGTAATGACAGAAAGCTAGGGAGGCGGGGCTGCACCTTCAGTAATGATAGAAAGATAGGGAGGCGGGGCTGCACTGTCAGTAACGTTAGAAAGATAGGGAGGCGGGGCTGCACCTTCAGTAGTGATAGAAAGATAGGGAGGCGGGGCTGCACCTTCAGTAATGATAGAAAGATAGGGAGGCGGGGCTGCACCTTCAGTAATGATAGAAAGATAGGGAGGCGGGGCTGCACGTTCAGTAATGATGGAATGGCGGGGCTGCACCTTCAGTAATGATGGAATGGCGGGGCTGCACCTTCAGTAATGATAGGAAGTAGGCGGGGCTGCACCTTCAGTAATGATAGGAAGCTGGCGGGGCTGCACCTTCAGTAATGATGGAATGGCGGGGCTGCACCTTCAGTAATGATAGAAAGCTAGGGAGGCGGGGCTGCATCTTCAGTAATGATAGAAAGCTAGGTAGGCGGGGCTGCACCGTCAGTAATGATAGAAAGCTAGGAGGCGGGGCTGCACCGTCAGTAATGATGGAAAGATAGGGAGGCGGGGCTGCACCTTCAGTAATGATAGAAAGCTAGGGAGGCGGGGCTGCACCGTCAGTAATGATAGAAAGATAGGGAGGCGGGGCTGCACCGTCAGTAATGATAGAAAGATAGGGAGGCAGGGCTGCACCTTTAGTAATGACAGAAAGATAGGGAGGCGGGGCTGCACCTTCAGTAATGATGGAAAGATAGGGAGGCGGGGCTGCACCATCAGTAATGATAGAACGATAGGGAGGCGGGGCTGCACCTTCAGTAATGATAGAAAGCTAGGACGGCGGGGCTGCACCTTCAGTAATGGAGGAGGCGGGGCTGCACCGTCAGTAATGATAGAAAGCTAGGGAGGCGGGGCTGCACCTTCAGTAATGATTGAAAGCTAGGGAGGCGGGGCTGCACCTTCAGTAATGATAGAAAGCTAGGTAGGCGGGGCTGCACCTTTAGTAATGACAGAAAGCTAGGTAGGCAGGGCTGCACCTTCAGTAATGATGGAACGGCGGGGCTGCACCTTAAGTAATGATGGAATGGCGGGGCTGCACCTTCAGTAATGATGGAATGGCGGGGCTGCACCTTCAGTAATGATGGAGATGGGCGGGGCTGCACCTTCAGTAATGATGGAAGTGGGCGGGGCTGCACCTTCAGTAATGATGGAAGTAGGCGGGGCTGCACCTTCAGTAATGATAGGAATGGCGGGGCTGCACCTTCAGTAATGATGGAATGGCGGGGCTGCACCTTCAGTAATGATGGAATGGCGGGGCTGCACCTTCAGTAATGACAGAAAGCTAGGGAGGCGGGGCTGCACCTTCAGTAATGATAGAAAGCTAGGTAGGCGGGGCTGCACCTTCAGTAATGATAGAAAGATAGGGAGGCGGGGCTGCACCTTCAGTAATGATAGAGGGCTAGGGAGGCGGGGCTGCACCTTCAGTAATGATAGAAAGCTAGGGAGGCGGGGCTGCACCTTCAGTAATGATAGAAAGATAGGGAGGCGGGGCTGCACCTTCAGTAATGATAGAAAGCTAGGTAGGCGGGGCTGCACCTTCAGTAATGATAGAAAGCTAGGGAGGCGGGGCTGCACCTTCAGTAATGATAGAAAGCTAGGTAGGCGGGGCTGCACCTTCAGTAATGATAGAAAGATAGGGAGGCGGGGCTGCACCTTCAGTAATGATAGAAAGATAGGGAGGCGGGGCTCCACCATCAGTAATGATAGAAAGCTAGGGAGGCGGGGCTGCACCTTCAGTAATTATGGAATAGCGGGGCTGCACCGTCAGTAATGATAGAAAGCTCGGGCGGCGGGGCTGCACCTTCAGTGATGATGGAAAGCTAGGGAGGCGGGGCTGCACCTTCAGTAATGGAGAGAGCAGGGGGTGGGGCTGCACCTTCAGTAATGATAGAAAGCTAGGGAGGCGGGGCTGCACCTTCAGTAATGATAGAAAGATAGGGAGGCGGGGCTGCACCTTCAGTAATGATAGAAAGATAGGGAGGCGGGGCTGCACCTTCAGTAATGATGGAATGGCGGGGCTGCACCTTAAGTAATGATGGAATGGCGGGGCTGCACCTTCAGTAATGATGGAATGGCGGGGCTGCACCTTCAGTAATGATAGGAAGCTAGGAGCGGGGCTGCACCTTCAGTAATGATAGAAAGCTAGGGAGGCGGGGCTGCACCTTCAGTAATGATGGAAAGATAGGGCGGGGCTGCACCTTCAGTAATGATAGAAAGCTAGGGCGGCGGGGATGCACCTTCAGTAATGATAGAAAGATAGGGCGGCGGGGCTGTACCTTCAGTAATGAGAGAGGGCTAGGGAGGCGGGGCTGCACCTTCAGTAATGATGGAAAGATAGGGAGGTGGGGCTGCACCTTCAGTAATGGAGGGGAGGGGCTGCACCTTCAGTAGCGATAGAAAGCTAGGGAAGCGGGGCTGCACCTTCAGTAATGGAGGGGCGGGGCTGCACCTTCAGTAATGATGGAGGGGCGGGGCTGCACCTTCAGTAATGATAGAAAGCTAGGGAGGAGGGCTGCATCTTCAGTAGCGGTAGAAAGCTAGGGAGGCGGGGCTGCACGTTCACTAATGATAGAAAGCTAGGGAGGCGGGGCTGTACCTTCAGTAATGAAGGAGGGGCGGAGCTGCACCTTCAGTAATGATTGAGGGCTAGGGAGGCGGGGCTGCATCTTCAGTAATGATAGAAAGCTAGGGAGGCGGGGCTGCACCTTCAGTAATGATAGAAAACTAGGGAGGCGGGGCTGCACCTTCAGTACTGATAGAAAGCTAGGTAGGCGGGGCTGCACCTTCAGTAATGATAGAAAGATAGGGAGGCGGGGCTGCACCTTCAGTAATAATAGAGGGCTAGGGACGCGGGGCTGCACCTTCAGTAATGATAGAAAGCTGGGGTGGTGGGGCTGCACCTTCAGTAATGATAGAAAGATAGGAAGACAGGGCTGCACCTTCAGTAATGATGGAACGGCGGGGCTGCACCTTCAGTAATGATAGAAAGCTAGGGAGGTGGAACTGCAACTTCGGTAGTGATAGAAAGCTAGGGAAGTGGGGCTGCACCTTCAGTATTGATGGAAAGCTAGGGAGTTGGGGCTGTACCTTCAGTAATGATAGAGGGCTGGGAGGCGGGGCTGCACCTTCAGTAATGATAGAAAGCTAGGTAGGCGGGGCTGCACCTTCAGTAATGATAGAAAGATAGGGAGGCGGGGCTGCACTGTCAGTAATGATAGAAAGCTAGGTAGGCGGGGCTGCACTGTCAGTAATGATAGAAAGCTAGGGAGGTGGGGCTGCACCTTCAGTAATGATAGAAAACTAGGTAGGCGGGGCTGCACCTTCAGTAATGATAGAAAGATAGGGAGGTGGGGCTGCACCTTCAGTAATGACAGAAAGATAGGAAGACAGGGCTGCACCTTCAGTAATGACAGAAAGATAGGAAGACAGGGCTGCACCTTCAGTAATGATAGAAAGCTAGGGAGGCGGGCTGCACCTTCAGTAATGATGGAATAGCGGAGCTGCACCGTCAGTAATGATAGAAAGCTAGGGCGGCGGGGCTGCACCTTCAGTGATGATGGAAAGCTAGGGAGGCGGGGCTGCACCTTCAGTAATGATGGAGGGGCGGGGAGGCGGGGCTGCACCTTCAGTAATGATAGAAAGATAGGGAGGCGGGGCTGCACCTTCAGTAATGATAGAAAGCTAGGGAGGTGGAACTGCAAATTCGGTAGTGATAGAAAGCTAGGGAAGTGGGGCTGCACCTTCAGTATTGATGGAAAGCTAGGGAGGTGGGGCTGTACCTTCAGTAATGATAGAGGGCTGGGAGGCGGGGCTGCACTGTCAGTAATGATAGAGGGCTGGGAGGCGGGGCTGCACCTTCAGTAATGATTGAGAGCTAGGGAGGCGGGGCTGTACCTTCAGTAATGATAGAAAGATAGGTAGGTGGGGCTGCACCTTCAGTAATGATAGCAAGATAGGGAGGCGGGGCTGCACCTTCAGTAATGATAGAAAGCTAGGTAGGCGGGGCTGCACCTTCAGTAATGCTAGAAAGATAGGGAGGCGGGGCTGTACTTTCAGTAATGACAGAACGATAGGGAGGCGGGGCTGCACTGTCAGTAATGATAGAAAGATAGGGAGGAGGGGCTGCACTGTCAGTAATGATAGAAAGATAGGGAGGCGGGGCTGCACCTTCAGTAATGATAGAAAGATAGGGAGGCGGGGCTGCACCTTCAGTAATGATAGCAAGATAGGGAGGCGGGGCTGCACGTTCAGTAATGATGGAATGGCGGGGCTGCACCTTCAGTAATGATGGAATGGCGCGGCTGCACCTTCAGTAATGATAGAAAGCTAGGGAGGCGGGGCTGCACCTTCAGTAATGATAGAAAGCTAGGTAGGCGGGGCTGCACCTTCAGTAATGATAGGGAGGCGGGGCTGCACCTTCAGTAATGATTGACGGCTAGGGAGGCGGGGCTGCACCTTCAGTAATGATTGAGAGCTAGGTAGGCGGGGCTGCACCGTCAGTAATGATAGAAAGATAGGGAGGCGGGGCTGCACCTTCAGTAATGATAGAAAGATAGGGCGGCGGGGCTGTACCTTCAGTAATGATAGAAAGATAGGGAGGCGGGGCTGCACCCTCAGTAATGATAGAAAGATAGGGAGGCGGGGCTGCAACTTCAGTAATGCTAGAAAGATAGGGAGGCAGGGCTGCACTTTCAGTAATGATAGAAAGATAGGGAGGTGGGGCTGCACCTTCAGTAATGATAGAAAGATAGGGAGGCGGGGCTGCACCTTCAGTAACGATAGAAAGCTAGGGAGGCGGGGCTGCACCTTCAGTAATGATAGAAAGATAGGGAGGAGGGGCTGCACCTTCAGTAATGATAGAAAGAAAGGGAGGCGGGGCTGCACCTTCAGTAATGATGGAAAGCTCGGTAGGCGGGGCTGCACCTTCAGTAATGATAGGGAGGCGGGGCTGCATCTTCAGTAATGATTGACGGCTAGGGAGGCGGGGCTGCACCTTCAGTAATGATAGAAAGCTAGGTAGGCGGGGCTGCACCTTCAGTAATGATAGGGAGGCGGGGCTGCATCTTCAGTAATGATTGACGGCTAGGGAGGCGGGGCTGCACCTTCAGTAATGATTGAGAGCTAGGGAGGCGGGGCTGTACCTTCAGTAATGATAAAAAGCTAGGGAGGCGGGGCTGCACCTTCAGTAATGATAGAAAGATAGGAAGACAGGGCTGCACCTTCAGTAATGATAGAAAGATAGGGAGGCGGAGCTGCACCTTCAGTAATGGAGGGGCGGGGCTGCACCTTCAGGAGTAATAGAGGGCTAGGGAGGCGGGGCTGCACCTTCAGGAGTAATAGAGGGCTAGGGAGGCGGGGCTGCACCTTCAGTAATGATAGAAAGATAGGAAGACAGGGCTGCACCTTCAGTAATGATGGAATGGCTGGGCTGCACCTTCAGTAATGCTAGAAAGCTAGGTAGGCGGGGCTGCACCTTCAGTAATGAAGGAGGGGCGGAGCTGCACCTTCAGTAATGATTGAGGGCTAGGGAGGCGGGGCTGCATCTTCAGTAATGGAGGGGCGGGGCTGCACCTTCAGGAGTAATAGAGGGCTAGGGAGGCGGGGCTGCACCTTCAGTAATGATAGAAAGCTAGGTAGGCAGGGCTGCACCTTCAGTAATGATAGGGAGGCGGGCTGCATCTTCAGTAATGGAGGGGCGGGGCTGCACCTTCAGGAGTAATAGAGGGCTAGGGCGGCGGGGCTGTACCTTCAGTAATGATAGAAAGATAGGGAGGCGGGGCTGCACCGTCAGTAATGATAGAAAGATAGGGAGGCGGGGCTGCAACTTCAGTAATGATAGAAAGATAGGGAGGTGGGGCTGCACCTTCAGTAATGATAGAAAGCTAGGTAGGCGGGGCTGCACCTTCAGTAATGATAGGGAGGCGGGCTGCATCTTCAGTAATGATTGACGGCTAGGGAGGCGGGGCTGCACCTTCAGTAATGATAGAAAGATAGGGAGGCGGGGCTGCACCTTCAGTAACGATAGAAAGCTAGGGAGGCGGGGCTGCACCTTCAGTAATGATAGAAAGATAGGGAGGAGGGGCTGCACCTTCAGTAATGATAGAAAGATAGGGAGGTGGGGCTGCACCTTCAGTAATGATAGAAAGCTAGGTAGGCGGGGCTGCACCTTCAGTAATGATAGGGAGGGCGGGCTGCATCTTCAGTAATGATTGACGGCTAGGGAGGCGGGGCTGCACCTTCAGTAATGATAGAAAGCTAGGTACGCGGGGCTGCACCTTCAGTAATGATAGGGAGGCGGGGCTGCATCTTCAGTAATGATTGACGGCTAGGGAGGCGGGGCTGCACCTTCAGGAATGATTGAGAGCTAGGGAGGCGGGGCTGTACCTTCAGTAATTATAAAAAGCTAGGAAGACAGGGCTGCACCTTCAGTAATGATAGAAAGATAGGAAGACAGGGCTGCACCTTCAGTAATGATAGAAAGATAGGGAGGCGGGGCTGCACCTTCAGTAATGGAGGGGCGGGGCTGCACCTTCAGGAGTAATAGAGGGCTAGGGAGGCGGGGCTGCACCTTCAGGAGTAATAGAGGGCTAGGGAGGCGGGGCTGCACCTTCAGTAATGATAGAAAGATAGGAAGACAGGGCTGCACCTTCAGTAATGATGGAATGGCGGGGCTGCACCTTCAGTAATGATAGAAAGCTAGGGAGGCGAGGCTGCACCTTCAGTAATGATAGAAAGCTAGGTAGGCGGGGCTGCACCTTCAGTAATGATAGAAAGATAGGGAGGCGGGGCTGCACTTTCAGTAATGATAGAAAGATAGGGAGGTGGGGCTGCACCTTCAGTAATGATAGAAAGATAGGGAGGCGGGGCTGCACCTTCAGTAATGATAGAGGGCTAGGGCCGCGTGGCTGCACCTTCAGTAATGATAGAAAGCTAGGGAGGCGGGGCTGCACCTTCAGTAATGGAGGGGCGGGGCTGCACTTTCAGTAATGATAGAAAGCTAGGGAGGCGGGGCTGCACTGTCAGTAAAAATAGAAACCTAGGGAGGCGGGCTGCATCTTTAGTAGCGATAGAAAGCTAGGGAGGTGGGGCTGCACGTTCACTAATGATAGAAAGCTAGGGAGGCTGGGCAGCACCTTCAGTAACGATAGAAAGCTAGGGAGGCGGGGCTGCACCTTCAGTAATGATAGAAAGATAGGGAGGCGGGGCTGCACCTTCAGTAATGATAGAAAGATAGGGAGGCGGGGCTGCACCTTCAGTAATGATGAAAGTAGGAGGCGGGGCTGCACGTTCAGTAATGATGGAGGGGCGGGGCTGCACCTTCAGTAATGATAGAAAGCTAGGGAGGCGGGGCTGCACCTTCAGTAATGATAGAAAGATAGGGAGGCGGGGCTGCACCTTCAGTAATGATGGAGGGGCGGGGCTGCACCTTCAGTAATGATAGAAAGCTAGGGCGGCGGGGATGCACCTTCAGTAATGATAGAAAGATAGGGCGGCGGGGCTGTACCTTGAGTAATGAGAGAGGGCTAGGGTGGCGGGGCTGCACCTTCAGTAATGATGGAAAGATAGGGAGGTGGGGCTGCACCTTCAGTAATGATAGAAAGCTAGGGAGGCGGGGCTGCACTGTCAGTAAAGATAGAAACCTAGGGAGGCGGGCTGCATCTTTAGTAGCGATAGAAAGCAAGGGAGGCGGGGCTGCACCTTCAGTAATGGAGGGGCGGGGCTGCACCTTCAGTAATGATATAAAGATAGGGAGGCGGGGCTGCACCTTCAGTAATGATGGAGGGGCGGGGCTGCACCTTCAGTAATGATAGAAAGCTAGGGAGGCGGGCTGCACCTTCAGTAACAATAGAAAGCTAGCAAGGCGGGGCTGCAGCTTCAGTAACGATAGAAAGCTAGGGAGGCGGGGCTGCATCTTCAGTAGCGGTAGAAAGCTAGGGAGGCGGGGCTGCACGTTCACTAATGATAGAAAGCTAGGGCGGTGGGGCTGGACCTGTCAGTAATGATAGAAAGCTAGGGCAGCGGGGCTGTACCTTCAGTAATGATAGAAAGCTAGGGAGGCGGGGCTGTACCTTCAGTAATGATGGAGGGGCGGAGCTGCACCTTCAGTAATGATTGAGGGCTAGGGAGGCGGGGCTGCACCTTCAGTAATGATAGAAAGCTAGGGAGGCGGGGCTGCACTGTCAGTAAAGATAGAAACCTAGGGAGGGGGGCTGCATCTTTAGTAGCGATAGAAAGCTAGGGAGGCAGGGCTGCACCTTCATTAATGATAGAGAGCTAGGGAGGCGGGGCTGCACCTTCAGTAATGATAGAAAGCTGGGGAGGTGGGGCTGCACCTTCAGTAATGATAGAAAGATAGGAAGACAGGGCTGCACCTTCAGTAATGATGGAACGGCGGGGTTGCACCTTCAGTAATGATAGAAAGCTAGGGAGGCGGGGCTGCACCTTCAGTAATGATAGAAAGCTAGGTAGGCAAGGCTGCACCTTCAGTAATGATAGAAAGATAGGGAGGCGGGGCTGCATTGTCAGTAATGATAGAAAGCTAGGTAGGCGGGGCTGCACTGTCAGTAATGATAGAAAGCTAGGGAGGTGGGGCTGCACCTTCAGTAATGATAGAAAGCTAGGCAGGCGGGGCTGCACCTTCAGTAATGATAGAAAGATAGGGAGGTGGGGCTGCACCTTCAGTAATGATAGAAAGATAGGGAGGCGGGGCTGCACCTTCAGTAATGATGGAGGGGCGGGGCTGCACCTTCAGTAATGATAGAAAGCTAGGTAGGCGGGGCTGCACCTTCAGTAATGATAGGGAGGCGGGGCTGCATCTTCAGTAATGATTGACGGCTAGGGAGGCAGGGCTGCACCTTCAGTAATGATAGAAAGATAGGGAGGCGGGGCTGCACCTTCAGTAATGATAGGGAGGCGGGGCTGCACCTTCAGTAATGATTGACGGCTAGGGAGGCGGGGCTGCACCTTCAGTAATGATTGAGAGCTAGGGAGGCGGGGCTGTACCTTCAGTAATGATAAAAAGCTAGGGAGGCGGGGCTGCACCTTCAGTAATGATAGAAAGATAGGAAGATAGGAAGACAGGGCTGCACCTTCAGTAATGATAGAAAGATAGGAAGACAGGGCTGCACCTTCAGTAATGATAGAAAGATAGGGAGGCGGGGCTGCACCTTCAGTAATGGAGGGGCGGGGCTGCACCTTCAGGAGTAATAGAGGGCTAGGGAGGCGGGGCTGCACCTTCAGGAGTAATAGAGGGCTAGGGAGGCGGGGCTGCACCTTAAGTAATGATAGAAAGATAGGAAGACAGGGCTGCACCTTCAGTAATGATGGAATGGCTGGGCTGCACCTTCAGTAATGATAGAAAGCTAGGTAGGCGGGGCTGCACCTTCAGTAATGAAGGAGGTTGCGGAGCTGCACCTTCAGTAATGATAGAAAGCTAGGAAGGCAGGGCTGCACCTTCAGTAATGATAGGGAGGCGGGGCTGCACCTTCAGGAGTAAGAGGGCTAGGGCGGCGGGGCTGTACCTTCAGTAATGATAGAAAGATAGGGAGGCGGGGCTGCACCGTCAGTAATGATAGAAAGATAGGGAGGCGGGGCTGCAACTTCAGTAATGATAGAAAGATAGGGAGGTGGGGCTGCACCTTCAGTAATGATAGAAAGCTAGGTAGGCGGGGCTGCACCTTCAGTAATGATAGGGAGGCGGGCTGCATCTTCAGTAATGATTGACGGCTAGGGAGGCGGGGCTGCACCTTCAGTAATGATAGAAAGATAGGGAGGCGGGGCTGCACCTTCAGTAACGATAGAAAGCTAGGGAGGCGGGGCTGCACCTTCAGTAATGATAGAAAGATAGGGAGGAGGGGCTGCACCTTCAGTAATGATAGAAAGATAGGGAGGCGGGGCTGCACCTTCAGTAATGATAGAAAGCTAGGTAGGCGGGGCTGCACCTTCAGTAATGATAGGGAGGCGGGGCTGCATCTTCAGTAATGATTGACGGCTAGGGAGGCAGGGCTGCACCTTCAGTAATGATAGAAAGCTAGGTAGGCGGGGCTGCACCTTCAGTAATGATAGGGAGGCGGGGCTGCATCTTCAGTAATGATTGACGGCTAGGGAGGCGGGGCTGCACCTTCAGTAATGATTGAGAGCTAGGGAGGCGGGGCTGTACCTTCAGTAATGATAAAAAGCTAGGGAGGCGGGGCTGCACCTTCAGTAATAATAGAAAGATAGGGAGGTGGAACTGCAACTTCGGTAGTGATAGAAAGCTAGGGAAGTGGGGATGCACCTTCAGTATTGATAGAAAGATAGGAAGACAGGGCTGCACCTTCAGTAATGATAGAAAGATAGGAAGACAGGGCTGCACCTTCAGTAATGATAGAAAGATAGGGAGGCGGGGCTGCACCTTCAGTAATGGAGGGGCGGGGCTGCACCTTCAGTAATGATAGGGAGGCGGGGCTGCATCTTCAGTAATGGAGGGGCGGGGCTGCACCTTCAGGAGTAATAGAGGGCTAGGGCGGCGGGGCTGTACCTTCAGTAATGATAGAAAGATAGGGAGGCGGGGCTGCACCGTCAGTAATGATAGAAAGATAGGGAGGCGGGGCTGCAACTTCAGTAATGATAGAAAGATAGGGAGGTGGGGCTGCACCTTCAGTAATGATAGAAAGCTAGGTAGGCGGGGCTGCACCTTCAGTAATGATAGGGAGGCGGGCTGCATCTTCAGTAATGATTGACGGCTAGGGAGGCGGGGCTGCACCTTCAGTAATGATAGAAAGATAGGGAGGCGGGGCTGCACCTTCAGTAACGATAGAAAGCTAGGGAGGCGGGGCTGCACCTTCAGTAATGATAGAAAGATAGGGAGGAGGGGTTGCAACTTCAGTAATGATAGAAAGATAGGGAGGTGGGGCTGCACCTTCAGTAATGATAGAAAGCTAGGTAGGCGGGGCTGCACCTTCAGTAATGATAGGGAGGCGGGCTGCATCTTCAGTAATGATTGACGGCTAGGGAGGCGGGGCTGCACCTTCAGTAATGATAGAAAGCTAGGTAGGCGGGGCTGCACCTTCAGTAATGATAGGGAGGCGGGGCTGCATCTTCAGTAATGATTGACGGCTAGGGAGGCGGGGCTGCACCTTCAGTAATGATTGAGAGCTAGGGAGGCGGGGCTGTACCTTCAGTAATGATAAAAAGCTAGGGAGGCGGGGCTGCACCTTCAGTAATGATAGAAAGATAGGGAGGTGGAACTGCAACTTCGGTAGTGATAGAAAGCTAGGGAAGTGGGGCTGCACCTTCAGTATTGATAAAAAGATAGGAAGACAGGGCTGCACCTTCAGTAATGATAGAAAGATAGGAAGACAGGGCTGCACCTTCAGTAATGATAGAAAGATAGGGAGGCGGGGCTGCACCTTCAGTAATGGAGGGGCGGGGCTGCACCTTCAGGAGTAATAGAGGGCTAGGGAGGCGGGGCTGCACCTTCAGGAGTAATAGAGGGCTAGGGAGGCGGGGCTGCACCTTAAGTAATGATAGAAAGATAGGAAGACAGGGCTGCACCTTCAGTAATGATAGAATGGCGGGGCTGCACCTTCAGTAATGATAGAAAGCTAGGTAGGCGGGGCTGCACCTTCAGTAATGATAGAAAGCTAGGGAGGCGGGGCTGCACATTCAGTAATGATAGAAAGCTAGGTAGGCGGGGCTGCACCTTCAGTAATGATAGAAAGATAGGGAGGCGGGGCTGCACTTTCAGTAATGATAGAAAGATAGGGAGGTGGGGCTGCACCTTCAGTAATGATAGAAAACTAGGGAGGCGGGGCTGCATCTTCAGTACTGATAGAAAGCTAGGTAGGCAGGGCTGCACCTTCAGTAATGATAGAAAGATAGGGAGGCGGGGCTGCACCTTCAGTAATAATAGAGGGCTAGGAACGCGTGGCTGCACCTTCAGTAATGATAGAAAGCTAGGGAGGCGGGGCTGCACCTTCAGTAATGGAGGGGCGGGGCTGCACTTTCAGTAATGATAGAAAGCTAGGGAGGCGGGGCTGCACTGTCAGTAAAAATAGAAACCTAGGGAGGCGGGCTGCATCTTTAGTAGCGATAGAAAGCTAGGGAGGTGGGGCTGCACGTTCACGAATGATAGAAAGCTAGGGCGGCGGGGCTGGACTGTCAGTAATGATAGAAAGCTAGGGAGGCTGGGCAGCACCTTCAGTAACGATAGAAAGCTAGGGAGGCGGGCTGCACCTTCAGTAATGATAGAAAGATAGGGAGGCGGGGCTGCACCGTCAGTAATGATAGAAAGATAGGGAGGCGGGGCTGCACCTTCAGTAATGATAGAAAGATAGGAAGGCGGGGCTGCACGTTCAGTAATGATGGAGGGGCGGGGCTGCACCTTCAGTAATGATAGAAAGCTAGGGAGGCGGGGCTGCACCTTCAGTAATGATAGAAAGATAGGGAGGCGGGGCTGCACCTTCAGTAATGATGGAGGGGCGGGGCTGCACCTTCAGTAATGATAGAAAGCTAGGGCGGCGGGGATGCACCTTCAGTAATGATAGAAAGATAGGGCGGCGGGGCTGTACCTTCAGTAATGAGAGAGGGCTAGGGAGGCGGGGCTGCACCTTCAGTAATGATGGAAAGATAGGGAGGTGGGGCTGCACCTTCAGTAATGGAGGGGAGGGGCTGCACCTTCAGTAATGATAGAAAGCTAGGGAGGCGGGGCTGCACTGTCAGTAAAGATAGAAACCTAGGGAGGCGGGCTGCATCTTTAGTAGCGATAGAAAGCTAGGGAGGCGGGGCTGCACCTTCAGTAATGGAGGGGCGGGGCTGTACCTTCAGTAATGATATAAAGATAGGGAGGCGGGGCTGCACCTTCAGTAATGATGGAGGGGCGGGGCTGCACCTTCAGTAATGATAGAAAGCTAGGGAGGCGGGGCTGCACCTTCAGTAACGATAGAAAGCTAGCAAGGCGGGGCTGCACCTTCAGTAATGATAGAAAGCTAGGGAGGCGGGGCTGCACCTTCAGTAATGATAGAAAGATAGGGAGGCGGGGCTGCACCTTCAGTAATGATAGAAAGATAGGGAGGTGGGGCTGCACCTTCAGTAATGATAGAAAGCTAGGGAGGCGGGGCTGCACCTTCAGTACTGATAGAAAGCTAGGTAGGCGGGGCTGCACCTTCAGGAATAATAGAGGGCTAGGGACGCGGGGCTGCACCTTCAGTAATGATAGAAAGCTAGGGAGGCGGGGCTGCACCTTGAGTAATGGAGGGGCGGGGCTGCACTTTCAGTAAAAATAGAAACCTAGGGAGGCGGGCTGCATCTTTAGTAGCGATAGAAAGTTAGGGAGGTGGGGCTGCACGTTCAGCAATGATAGAAAGATAGGGAGGCGGGGCTGCACTGTCAGTAATGATAGAAAGATAGGGAGGCGGGGCTGCACCGTCAGTAATGATAGAAAGCTAGGGAGGCGGGGCTGCACCTTCAGTAATGATAGAAAGATAGGGAGGCGGGGCTGCACCTTCAGTAATGATGGAATGGCGGGGCTGCACCTTAAGTAATGATGGAATGGCGGGGCTGCACCTTCAGTAATGATGGAATGGCGGGGCTGCACCTTCAGTAATGATAGAAAGATACGGAGGCGGGGCTGCACCTTCAGTAATGAAAGAAAGCTAGGGAGGTGGGGCTGCATCTTCAGTAATGATGGAGGGAAGGGGCTGCACTTTCAGTAATGATAGAAAGCTAGGGCGGCGGGGCTGCACCTTCAGTAATGATGGAAAGATAGGGAGGTGGGGCTGTACCTTCAGTAATGATAGAGGGCTAGGGAGGCGGGGCTGCACCTTCAGTAATGATAGAAAGCTAGGGAGGTGGGGCTGTACCTTCAGTAATGACAGAAAGCTAGGGAGGTGGGGCTGCACCTTCAGTAATGATAGAAAGCTAGGGAGGTGGGGCTGTACCTTCAGTAATGATGGAAAGATAGGGAGATGGGGCTGCACCTTCAGTAATGATTGAGGGCTAGGGAGGCGGGGCTGCATCTTCAGTAATGATAGAAAGCTAGGGCGGCGGGGCTGCACCTTCAGTAATGATAGAAAGCTAGGGCGGCGGGGCTGTACCTTCAGTAATGATAGAAAGCTAGGGAGGCGGGGCTGCACCTTCAGTAATGATAGAAAGCTAGGGAGGCGGGGCTGCACCTTCAGTAATGATAGAAAGCTAGGGAGGTGGGGCTGCACTGTCAGTAATGATAGAGGGCTAGGGAGCGGGGCTGCACCTTCAGTAATGATGGAATGAGCGGGGCTGCACCGTCAGTAATGATAGAAAGCTAGGGAGTCGGGGCTGCACCTTCAGTAATGATAGAAAGCTAGGGAGGCGGGGCTGCACCTTCAGTAATGGAGGGGCGGGGCTGCACCGTCAGTAATGATAGAAAGCTAGGGAGGTGGGGCTGCACCTTCAGTAATGATAGAAAGATAGGGAGGTGGGGCTGCACCTTCAGTAATGATAGAAAGCTAGGGAGTCGGGGCTGCACCTTCAGTAATGATAGAAAGCTAGGGCGGCGGGGCTGCACCTTCAGTAATGATGGAGGGGCGGGGCTGCACCGTCAGTAATGATAGAAAGCTAGGGAGGCGGGGCTGCACCGTCAGTAATGATAGAAGCTAGGAGGCGGGGCTGCACCTTCAGTAATGATAGAAAGCTAGGTAGGCGGGGCTGCACCTTCAGTAATGATAGAGGAGGCGGGGCTACACCTTCAGTAATGATTGAGAGCTAGGGAGGCGGGGCTGTACCTTCAGTAATGATAGAAAGATAGGTAGGCGGGGCTGCACCTTCAGTAATGATAGAAAGATAGGGAGGCGGGGCTGCACCTTCAGTAATGATAGAAAGCTAGGTAGGCGGGGCTGCACCTTCAGTAATGCTAGAAAGATAGGGAGGCGGGGCTGTACTTTCAGTAATGATAGAACGATAGGGAGGCGGGGCTGCACTGTCAGTAATGATAGAAAGATAGGGAGGCGGGGCTGCACTGTCAGTAATGATAGAAAGATAGGGAGGCGGGGCTGCACTGTCAGTAATGATAGAAAGATAGGGAGGCGGGGCTGCACCTTCAGTAATGATAGCAAGATAGGGAGGCGGGGCTGCACGTTCAGTAATGATAGAATAGGCGGGGCTGCACCTTCAGTAATGATGGAATGGCGCGGCTGCACCTTCAGTAATGATAGAAAGCTAGGGAGGCGGGGCTGCACCTTCAGTAATGATAGAAAGCTAGGTAGGCGGGGCTGCACCGTCAGTAATGATAGAAAGATAGGGAGGCGGGCTGCACCTTCAGTAATGATAGAAAGATAGGGAGGCGGGGCTGCACCTTCAGTAATGATAGAAAGCTAGGGAGGCGGGGCTGCACCTTCAGTAATGATAGAAAGATAGGGAGGCGGGGCTGCACCTTCAGTAATGATGGAGGGGCGGGGCTGCACCTTCAGTAATGATAGAAAGCTAGGGCGGCGGGGCTGCACCTTCAGTAATGATGGAAAGATAGGGAGGTGGGGCTGTACCTTCAGTAATGATGGAAAGCTAGGGAGGTGGGGCTGTACCTTCAGTAATGATAGAAAGATAGGGAGGTGGGGCTGCACCGTCAGTAATGATAGAAAGATAGGGAGGCGGGGCTGCACCTTCAGTAATGATAGAAAGATAGGGAGGCGGGGCTGCACTTTCAGTACTGATAGAAAGATAGGGAGGCGGGGCTGCACCTTCAGTAATGATAGAAAGATAGGGAGGTGGGGCTGCACCTTCAGTAATGATAGAAAGATAGGGAGGCGGGGCTGCACCTTCAGTAACAATAGAAAGCTAGGGAGGCGGGGCTGCACCTTCAGTAATGATAGAAAGATAGGGAGGCGGGGCTGCACCTTCAGTAATGATAGAAAGCTAGGGAGGCGGGGCTGCACCTTCAGTAATGATAGAGGGCTAGGGAGGCGGGGCTGCACCTTCAGGAATGATAGAAAGATAGGTAGGTGGGGCTGCACCTTCGGTAATGATAGGGAGGCGGGGCTGCACCTTCAGTAATGATTGACGGCTAGGGAGGCGGGGCTGCACCTTCAGTAATGATTGAGAGCTAGGGAGGCGGGCTGTACCTTCAGTAATGATAAAAAGCTAGGGAGGCGGGGCTGCACCTTCAGTAATGATAGGAAGATAGGAAGACAGGGCTGCACCTTCAGTAATGATAGAAAGATAGGAAGACAGGGCTGCACCTTCAGTAATGATAGAAAGATAGGGAGGCGGGGCTGCACCTTCAGTAATGGAGGGGCGGGGCTGCACCTTCAGTAATGATAGAAAGCTAGGGAGGCGGGGCTGCACTTTCAGTAATGATAGAAAGCTGGGGAGGTGGGGCTGCACCTTCAGTAATGATAGAAAGATAGGGAGGCGGGGCTGTACTTTCAGTAATGATAGAACGATAGGGAGGCGGGGCTGCACTGTCATTAATGATAGAAAGATAGGAAGACAGGGCTGCACCTTCAGTAATGATGGAATGGCGGGGCTGCACGTTCAGTAATGATAGAAAGCTAGGGAGGCGGGGCTGCACCTTCAGTAATGATAGAAAGCTAGGTAGGCGGGGCTGCACCTTCAGTAATGATAGAAAGCTAGGGAGGCGGGGCTGCACCTTCAGTAATGATAGAAAGATAGGGAGGCGGGGCTGCACTTTCAGTAATGATAGAAAGATAGGGAGGTGGGGCTGCACCTTCAGTAATGATAGAAAACTAGGGAGGCGGGGCTGCACCTTCAGTACTGATAGAAAGCTAGGTAGGCGGGGCTGCACCTTCAGGAATAATAGAGGGCTAGGGACGCGGGGCTGCACCTTCAGTAATGATAGAAAGCTAGGGAGGCGGGGCTGCACCTTCAGTAATGATAGAAAGATAGGGAGGCGGGGCTGCACTTTCAGTAATGATAGAAAGATAGGGAGGTGGGGCTGCACCTTCAGTAATGATAGAAAACTAGGGAGGCGGGGCTGCACCTTCAGTACTGATAGAAAGCTAGGTAGGCGGGGCTGCACCTTCAGGAATGATAGAGGGCTAGGAGGCGGGGCTGCACCTTCAGTAAAAATAGAAACCTAGGGAGGCGGGCTGCATCTTTAGTAGCGATAGAAAGTTAGGGAGGTGGGACTGCACGTTCACTAATGATAGAAAGCTAGGGCGGCGGGGCTGGACTGTCAGTAATGATAGAAAGCTAGGGAGGCTGGGCTGCACCTTCAGTAACGATAGAAAGCTAGGGAGGAGGGGCTGCACCTTCAGCAATGATAGAAAGATAGGGAGGCGGGGCTGCACTGTCAGTAATGATAGAAAGATAGGGAGGCGGGGCTGCACCGTCAGTAATGATAGAAAGATAGGGAGGCGGGGCTGCACCTTCAGTAATGATAGAAAGATAGGAAGGCGGGGCTGCATGTTCAGTAATGATGGAATGGCGGGGCTGCACCTTAAGTAATGATGGAATGGCGGGGCTGCACCTTCAGTAATGATGGAATGGCGGGGCTGCACCTTCAGTAATGATAGAAAGCTAGGGAGGCGGGGCTGCACCTTCAGTAATGATAGAAAGATAGGGAGGCGGGGCTGCACCTTCAGTAATGATGGAGGGGCGGGGCTGCACCTTCAGTAATGATAGAAAGCTAGGGCGGCGGGGATGCACCTTCAGTAATGATGGAAAGATAGGGAGGTGGGGCTGTACCTTCAGTATTGATGGAAAGCTAGGGAGGTGGGGCTGTACCTTCAGTAATGATAGAGGGCTGGGAGGCGGGGCTGCACTGTCAGTAATGATAGAGGGCTGGGAGGCGGGGCTGCACCTTCAGTAATGATAGAAAGATAGGGAGGCGGGGCTGCACCTTCAGTAATGAAAGAAAGCTAGGGAGGTGGGGCTGCATCTTCAGTAATGATGGAGGGAAGGGGCTGCACTTTCAGTAATGATAGAAAGCTAGGGCGGCGGGGCTGCACCTTCAGTAATGATGGAAAGATAGGGAGGTGGGGCTGTACCTTCAGTAATGATAGAGGGCTAGGGAGTCGGGGCTGCACCTTCACTAATGATAGAAAGATAGGGAGGCGGGGCTGTACCTTCAGTAATGACAGAAAGCTAGGGAGGTGGGGCTGCACCTTCAGTAATGATAGAAAGCTAGGGAGGTGGGGCTGTACCTTCAGTAATGATAGAGGGCTAGGGAGGCGGAGCTGCACCTTCAGTAATGATGGAAAGATAGGGAGATGGGGCTGCACCTTCAGTAATGATTGAGGGCTAGGGAGGCGGGGCTGCATCTTCAGTAATGATAGAAAGCTAGGGCGACGGGGCTGCACCTTCAGTAATGATAGAAAGCTTGGGCGGCGGGGCTGTACCGTCAGTAATGATAGAAAGCTAGGGAGGCGGGGCTGCACCTTCAGTAATGATAGAAAGCTAGGGCGGCGGGCTTTACTGTCAGTAATGATAGAAAGCTAGGGAGGCGGGGCTGCACCTTCAGTAATGATAGAAAGCTAGGGAGGCGGGGCTGCACCTTCAGTAATGATAGAAAGCTAGGGAGGTGGGGCTGCACTGTCAATAATGATAGAGGGCTAGGGGCGGGGCTGCACCTTCAGTAATGATGGAATGGCGGGGCTGCACCGTCAGTAACGATAGAAAGCTAGGGAGTCGGGGCTGCACCTTCAGTAACGATAGAAAGCTAGGGCGGCGGGGCTGCACCTTCAGTAATGGAGGGGCGGGGCTGCACCGTCAGTAATGATAGAAAGCTAGGGAGGTGGGGCTGCACCTTCAGTAATGATAGAAAGATAGGGAGGTGGGGCTGCACCTTCAGTAACGATAGAAAGCTAGGGAGTCGGGGCTGCACCTTCAGTAACGATAGAAAGCTAGGGCGGCGGGGCTGCACCTTCAGTAATGGAGGGGCGGGGCTGCACCGTCAGTAATGATAGAAAGCTAGGGAGGCGGGGCTGCACCGTCAGTAATGATAGAAAGATAGGGAGGCGGGGCTGCACCTTCAGTAATGATAGAAAGCTAGGTAGGCGGGGCTGCACCTTCAGTAATGATAGGGAGGCGGGGCTGCACCTTCAGTAATGATTGAGAGCTAGGGAGGCGGGGCTGTACCTTCAGTAATGATAGAAAGATAGGTAGGCGGGGCTGCACCTTCAGTAATGATAGAAAGATAGGGAGGCGGGGCTGCACCTTCAGTAATGATAGAAAGCTAGGTAGGCGGGGCTGCACCTTCAGTAATGCTAGAAAGATAGGGAGGCGGGGCTGTACCTTCAGTAATGATAGAACGATAGGGAGGCGGGGCTGCACTGTCATTAATGATAGAAAGATAGGGAGGCGGGGCTGCACTGTCAGTAATGATAGAAAGATAGGGAGGCGGGGCTGCACCGTCAGTAATGATAGAAAGATAGAGAGGCGGGGCTGCACCTTCAGTAATGATAGCAAGATAGGGAGGCGGGGCTGCACGTTCAGTAATGATAGAGATGGGCGGGGCTGCACCTTCAGTAATGATAGAAAGCTAGGGAGGCGGGGCTGCACCTTCAGTAATGATAGAAAGCTAGGTAGGCGGGGCTGCACCGTCAGTAATGATAGAAAGATAGGGAGGCGGGGCTGCACCTTCAGTAATGATAGAAAGATAGGGAGGCGGGGCTGCACGTTCAGTAATGATAGAAAGCTAGGGAGGCGGGGCTGCACCTTCAGTAATGATAGAAAGATAGGGAGGCGGGGCTGCACCTTCAGTAATGATGGAGGGGCGGGGCTGCACCTTCAGTAATGATAGAAAGCTAGGGCGGCGGGGATGCACCTTCAGTAATGATGGAAAGATAGGGAGGTGGGGCTGTACCTTCAGTATTGATGGAAAGCTAGGGAGGTGGGGCTGTACCTTCAGTAATGATAGAAAGATAGGGAGGTGGGGCTGCACCGTCAGTAATGATAGAAAGATAGGGAGGCGGGGCTGCACCTTCAGTAATGATAGAAAGATAGGGAGGCGGGGCTGCACTTTCAGTAATGATAGAAAGATAGGGAGGTGGGGCTGCACCTTCAGTAATGATAGAAAGATAGGGAGGTGGGGCTGCACCTTCAGTAATGATAGAAAGATAGGGAGGTGGGGCTGCACCTTCAGTAACAATAGAAAGCTAGGGAGGCGGGGCTGCACCTTCAGTAATGATAGAAAGATAGGGAGGAGGGGCTGCACCTTCAGTAATGATAGAAAGCTAGGGAGGCGGGGCTGCACCTTCAGTTATAATAGAGGGCTAGGGGGCGGGGCTGCACCTTCAGGAATGATAGAAAGATAGGGAGGCGGGGCTGCACCTTCAGTAATGATAGAAATCTGGAGAGGTGGGGCTGCACCTTCAGTAATGATAGAAAGCTAGGTAGGTGGGGCTGCACCTTCGGTAATGATAGGGAGGCGGGGCTGCACCTTCAGTAATGATTGACGGCTAGGGAGGCGGGGCTGCACCTTCAGTAATGATTGAGAGCTAGGGAGGCGGGCTGTACCTTCAGTAATGATAGAAAGCTAGGGAGGCGGGGCTGCACCTTCAGTAAAGATAGGAAGATAGGAAGACAGGGCTGCACCTTCAGTAATGATAGAAAGATAGGAAGACAGGGCTGCACCTTCAGTAATGATAGAAAGATAGGGAGGCGGGGCTGCACCTTCAGTAATGGAGGGGCGGGGCTGCACCTTCAGTAATGATAGAAAGCTAGGGAGGCGGGGCTGCACTTTCAGTAATGATAGAAAGCTGGGGAGGTGGGGCTGCACCTTCAGTAATGATAGAAAGATAGGAAGACAGGGCTGCACCTTCAGTAATGATGGAATGGCGGGACTGCACCTTCAGTAATGATAGAAAGCTAGGGAGGCGGGGCTGCACCTTCAGTAATGATAGAAAGCTAGGTAGGCGGGGCTGCACCTTCAGTAATGATAGAAAGCTAGGGAGGCGGGGCTGCACCTTCAGTAATGATAGAAAGATAGGGAGGCGGGGCTGCACTTTCAGTAATGATAGAAAGATAGGGAGGTGGGGCTGCACCTTCAGTAATGATAGAAAACTAGGAGGCGGGGCTGCACCTTCAGTACTGATAGAAAGCTAGGTAGGCGGGGCTGCACCTTCAGTAATGATAGAAAGATAGGGAGGTGGGACTGCACCTTCAGTAATGATAGAAAACTAGGGAGGCGGGGCTGCACCTTCAGTACTGATAGAAAGCTAGGTAGGCGGGGCTGCACCTTCAGTAATGATAGAAAGATAGGGAGGCGGGGCTGTACCTTCAGTAATGATAGAGGGCTAGGGAGGCGGGGCTGCACCTTCACTAATGATAGAAAGATAGGGAGGCGGGGCTGCACCTTCAGGAATGACAGAAAGCTAGGGAGGTGGGGCTGCACCTTCAGTAATGATAGAAAGCTAGGGAGGTGGGGCTGTACCTTCAGTAATGATAGAGGGCTAGGGAGGCGGGGCTGCACTTTCAGTAATGATGGAAAGATAGGGAGATGGGGCTGCACCTTCAGTAATGATTGAGGGCTAGGGAGGCGGGGCTGCATCTTCAGTAATGATAGAAAGCTAGGGCGACGGGGCTGCACCTTCAGTAATGATAGAAAGCTTGGGCGGCGGGGCTGCACCTTCAGTAATGATAGAAAGCTAGGGCGGCGGGCTTTACTGTCAGTAATGATAGAAAGCTAGGGAGGCGGGGCTGCACCTTCAGTAATGATAGAAAGCTAGGGAGGCGGGGCTGCACCTTCAGTAATGATAGAAAGCTAGGGAGGTGGGGCTGCACTGTCAATAATGATAGAGGGCTAGGGGCGGGGCTGCACCTTCAGTAATGATGGAATGGCGGGGCTGCACCGTCAGTAACGATAGAAAGCTAGGGAGTCGGGGCTGCACCTTCAGTAACGATAGAAAGCTAGGGCGGCGGGGCTGCACCTTCAGTAATGGAGGGGCGGGGCTGCACCGTCAGTAATGATAGAAAGCTAGGGAGGTGGGGCTGCACCTTCAGTAATGATAGAAAGATAGGGAGGTGGGGCTGCACCTTCAGTAACGATAGAAAGCTAGGGAGTCGGGGCTGCACCTTCAGTAATGATAGAAAGCTAGGGCGGCGGGGCTGCACCTTCAGTAATGGAGGGGCGGGGCTGCACCGTCAGTAATGATAGAAAGCTAGGGAGGCGGGGCTGCACCGTCAGTAATGATAGAAAGATAGGGAGGCGGGGCTGCACCTTCAGTAATGATAGAAAGCTAGGTAGGCGGGGCTGCACCTTCAGTAATGATAGGGAGGCGGGGCTGCACCTTCAGTAATGATTGAGAGCTAGGGAGGCGGGGCTGTACCTTCAGTAATGATAGAAAGATAGGTAGGCGGGGCTGCACCTTCAGTAATGATAGAAAGCTAGGTAGGCGGGGCTGCACCTTCAGTAATGCTAGAAAGATAGGGAGGCGGGGCTGTACTTTCAGTAATGATAGAACGATAGGGAGGCGGGGCTGCACTGTCATTAATGATAGAAAGATAGGGAGGCGGGGCTGCACTGTCAGTAATGATAGAAAGATAGGGAGGCGGGGCTGCACCGTCAGTAATGATAGAAAGATAGAGAGGCGGGGCTGCACCTTCAGTAATGATAGCAAGATAGGGAGGCGGGGCTGCACGTTCAGTAATGATAGAATGGCGGGGCTGCACCTTCAGTAATGATGGAATGGCGCGGCTGCACCTTCAGTAATGATAGAAAGCTAGGGAGGCGGGGCTGCACCTTCAGTAATGATAGAAAGCTAGGGAGGCGGGGCTGCACCGTCAGTAATGATAGAAAGATAGGGAGGCGGGCTGCACCTTCAGTAATGATAGAAAGATAGGGAGGCGGGGCTGCACCTTCAGTAATGATAGAAAGATAGGGAGGCGGGGCTGCACCTTCAGTAATGATAGAAAGATAGGGAGGCGGGGCTGCACCTTCAGTAATGATGGAGGGGCGGGGCTGCACCTTCAGTAATGATAGAAAGCTAGGGCGGCGGGATGCACCTTCAGTAATGATGGAAAGATAGGGAGGTGGGGCTGTACCTTCAGTATTGATTGAAAGCTAGGGAGGTGGGGCTGTACCTTCAGTAATGATAGAAAGATAGGGAGGTGGGGCTGCACCGTCAGTAATGATAGAAAGATAGGGAGGCGGGGCTGCACCTTCAGTAATGATAGAAAGATAGGGAGGCGGGGCTGCACCTTCAGTAATGATAGAAAGATAGGGAGGTGGGGCTGCACCTTCAGTAATGATAGAAAGATAGGGAGGTGGGGCTGCACCTTCAGTAATGATAGAAAGATAGGGAGGCGGGGCTGCACCTTCAGTAATGATAGAAAGCTAGGGAGGCGGGGCTGCACCTTCAGTAATGATAGAAAGATAGGGAGGAGGGGCTGCACCTTCAGTAATGATAGAAAGCTAGGGAGGCGGGCTGCACCTTCAGTAATAATAGAGGGCTAGGGGGCGGGGCTGCACCTTCAGGAATGATAGAAAGATAGGGAGGCGGGGCTGCACCTTCAGTAATGATAGAAATCTGGAGAGGTGGGGCTGCACCTTCAGTAATGATAGAAAGCTAGGTAGGTGGGGCTGCACCTTCGGTAATGATAGGGAGGCGGGGCTGCACCTTCAGTAATGATTGACGGCTAGGGAGGCGGGGCTGCACCTTCAGTAATGATTGAGAGCTAGGGAGGCGGGCTGTACCTTCAGTAATGATAGAAAGCTAGGGAGGCGGGGCTGCACCTTCAGTAAAGATAGGAAGATAGGAAGACAGGGCTGCACCTTCAGTAATGATAGAAAGATAGGAAGACAGGGCTGCACCTTCAGTAATGATAGAAAGATAGGGAGGCGGGGCTGCACCTTCAGTAATGGAGGGCGGGGCTGCACCTTCAGTAATGATAGAAAGCTAGGGAGGCGGGGCTGCACCTTCAGTAATGATAGAAAGCTGGGGAGGTGGGGTTGCACCTTCAGTAATGATAGAAAGATAGGAAGACAGGGCTGCACCTTCAGTAATGATGGAATGGCGGGGCTGCACCTTCAGTAATGATAGAAAGCTAGGGAGGCGGGGCTGCACCTTCAGTAATGATAGAAAGCTAGGTAGGCGGGGCTGCACCTTCAGTAATGATAGAAAGCTAGGGAGGCGGGGCTGCACCTTCAGTAATGATAGAAAGATAGGGAGGCGGGGCTGCACTTTCAGTAATGATAGAAAGATAGGGAGGTGGGGCTGCACCTTCAGTAATGATAGAAAGCTAGGGAGGCGGGGCTGCACCTTCAGTACTGATAGAAAGCTAGGTAGGCGGGGCTGCACCTTCAGTAATGATAGAAAGATAGGGAGGCGGGGCTGCACCTTCAGGAATAATAGAGGGCTAGGGACGCGGGGCTGCACCTTCAGTAATGATAGAAAGCTAGGGAGGCGGGGCTGCACCTTGAGTAATGGAGGGGCGGGGCTGCACTTTCAGTAAAAATAGAAACCTAGGGAGGCGGGCTGCATCTTTAGTAGCGATAGAAAGTTAGGGAGGTGGGGCTGCACGTTCACTAATGATAGAAAGCTAGGGCGGCGGGGCTGGACTGTCAGTAATGATAGAAAGCTAGGGAGGCTGGGCTGCACCTTCAGTAACGATAGAAAGCTAGGGAGGCGGGGCTGCACCTTCAGCAATGATAGAAAGATAGGGAGGCGGGGCTGCACCTTCAGTAATGATAGAAAGATAGGAAGGCGGGGCTGCATGTTCAGTAATGATGGAATGGCGGGGCTGCACCTTAAGTAATGATGGAATGGCGGGGCTGCACCTTCAGTAATGATGGAATGGCGGGGCTGCACCTTCAGTAATGATAGAAAGCTAGGGAGGCGGGGCTGCACCTTCAGTAATGATAGAAAGATAGGAAGGCGGGGCTGCATGTTCAGTAATGATGGAATGGCGGGGCTGCACCTTAAGTAATGATGGAATGGCGGGGCTGCACCTTCAGTAATGATGGAATGGCGGGGCTGCACCTTCAGTAATGATAGAAAGCTAGGGAGGCGGGGCTGCACCTTCAGTAATGATAGAAAGATAGGGAGGCGGGGCTGCACCTTCAGTAATGATGGAGGGGCGGGGCTGCACCTTCAGTAATGATAGAAAGCTAGGGCGGCGGGGATGCATCTTCAGTAATGATAGAAAGATAGGGCGGCGGGGCTGTACCTTCAGTAATGAGAGAGGGCTAGGGAGGCGGGGCTGCACCTTCAGTAATGATGGAAAGATAGGGAGGCGGGGCTGCACCTTCAGTAATGGAGGGGAGGGGCTGCACCTTCAGTAATGATAGAAATCTAGGGAGGCGGGGCTGTACTGTCAGTAAAGATAGAAACCTAGGGAGGCGGGCTGTATCTTTAGTAGCGATAGAAAGCTAGGGAGGCGGGGCTGCACCTTCAGTAATGATAGAGAGCTAGGGAGGCGGGGCTGCACCTTCAGTAATGATAGAAAGCTGGGGAGGTGGGGCTGCACCTTCAGTAATGATAGAAAGATAGGGAGGCGGGGCTGCACCTTCAGTAATGATGGAGGGGCGGGGCTGCACCTTCAGTAACGATAGAAAGCTAGCAAGGCGGGGCTGCAGCTTCAGTAACGATAGAAAGCTAGGGAGGCGGGCTGCATCTTCAGTAGCGGTAGAAAGCTAGGGAGGCGGGGCTGCACGTTCACTAATGATAGAAAGCTAGGGCGGCGGGGCTGGACTGTGAGTAATGATAGAAAGCTAGGGCAGCGGGGCTGTACCTTCAGTAATGATAGAAAGCTAGGGAGGCGGGGCTGTACCTTCAGTAATGATGGAGGGGCGGAGCTGCACCTTCAGTAATGATTGAGGGCTAGGGAGGCGGGGCTGCATCTTCAGTAATGATAGAAAGCTAGGGAGGCGGGGCTGCACTAACAGTAAAGATAGAAACCTAGGGAGGCGGGCTGCATCTTTAGTAGTGATAGAAAGCTAGGGAGGCGGGGCTGCACCTTCAGTAATGATAGAGAGCTAGGGAGGCGGGGCTGCACCTTCAGTAATGATAGAAAGCTGGGGAGGTGGGGCTGCACCTTCAGTAATGATAGAAAGATAGGAAGAGAGGGCTGCACCTTCAGTAATGATGGAATGGCGGGGCTGCACCTTCAGTAATGATAGAAAGCTAGGGAGGCGGGGCTGCACCTTCAGTAATGATAGAAAGCTAGGTAGGCGGGCTGCACCTTCAGTAATGATAGAAAGATAGGGAGGCGGGGCTGCACTGTCAGTAATGATAGAAAGCTAGGGAGGCGGGGCTGCACCTTCAGTAATGATAGAAAGCTAGGGAGGGGGGGCTGTACCATCAGTGATGATAGAAAGCTCGGGCGGCGGGGCTGCACTGTCAGTAATGATAGAAAGCTAGGGAGGCGGGGCTGCACCTTTATAATGATAGAAAGCTAGGGAGGGGGGGCTGTACCATCAGTGATGATAGAAAGCTCGGGCGGCGGGGCTGCACTATCAGTAATGATAGAAAGCTAGGGAGGCAGGGCTGCACTGTCAGTGATGATAGAAAGCTAGGGCGGCGGGGTTGCACTGTCAGTAATGATAGAGAGCTAGGGAGGCGGGGCTGCATGGTCAGTAATGATAGAAAGCTAGGGAGGCGGGGCTGTACCTTCAGTGATGATAGAAAGCTAGGGAGGTGGGGCTGTACCTTGATTGATGATAGAAAGCTAGGTAGGCGGGGCTGCACCTTCAGTAATGATAGAAAGATAGGGAGGCTGGGCTGCACCGTCAGTAATGATAGAAAGCTAGGGAGGCGGGGCTGCACCTTCATTAATGATAGAAAGCTAGGGAGGCGGGGCTGCACCGTCAGTAATGATAGAAAGCTAGGGAGGCGGGGCTGCACTGTCAGTAACGATAGAAAGATAGGGAGGCGGGGCTGCACCTTCAGTAGTGATAGAAAGATAGGGAGGCGGGGCTGCACGTTCAGTAATGATGGAATGGAGGGGCTGCATCTTAAGTAATGATGGAATGGCGGGGCTGCACCTTCAGTAATGATGGAATGGCGGGGCTGCACCTTCAGTAATGATGGAATGGCGGGGCTGCACATTCAGTAATGATAGAAAGCTAGGGAGGCGGGGCTGCACCTTCAGTAATGATAGAAAGCTAGGTAGGCGGGGCTACACCGTCAGTAATGATAGAAAGATAGGGAGGCGGGGCTGCACCTTCAGTAATTATAGAAAGATAGGGAGGCGGGGCTGCACCGTCAGTAATGATAGAAAGCTAGGGAGGCGGGGCTGCACCTTCAGTAATGATAGAAAGCTAGGGAGGTGGAGCTGCACCGTCAGTAACGATAGAAAGCTAGGGAGGCGGGGCTGCACCTTCAGTAATGATAGAAAGATAGGGAGGAGGGGCTGCACCTTCAGTAAAGATGGAAAGATAGGGAGGCGGGGCTGCACCTTCAGTAGTCATAGAAAGCTAGGTAGGCGGGGCTGCACCTTCAGTAATGATAGAAAGATAGAGAGGTGGGGCTGCACCTTCAGTAATGACAGAAAGATAGGAAGACAGGGCTGCACCTTCAGTAATGATAGAAAGCTAGGGAGGCGGGGCTGCACCTTCAGTAATGATAGAAAGCTAGGGAGGCGGGGCTGCATCTTCAGTAATGGAGGGGCGGGAGGCGGGGCTGCACCTTCAGTAATGATAGAGGGGCGGGGCTGCACCTTCAGTAATGATAGAAAGATAGGGAGGCGGGGCTGCACCTTCAGTGATGCTAGAAAGCTAGGGAGGCGGGGCTGCACCTTCAGTGATGATAGAAAGATAGGGAGGCGGGGCTGCACCTTCAGTAATGATAGAAAGATAGGGAGGCGGGGCTGCACCTTCAGTAATGATAGAAAGCTAGGGAGGCAGGGCTGCACCGTCAGTAATGATAGAAAGCTAGGGAGGTGGAACTGCAACTTCGGTAGTGATAGAAAGCTAGGGAAGTGGGGCTGCACCTTCAGTATTGAAGGAAAGCTAGGGAGGTGGGGCTGTACCTTCAGTAATGATAGAGGGCTGGGAGGCGGGGCTGCACCTTCAGTAATGATAGAGGGCTGGGAGGCGGGGCTGCACCTTCAGTAATGATAGAGGGCTGGAGGCGGGGCTGCACCTTCAGTAATGATAGAAAGCTAGGGAGGTGGAACTGCAACTTCGGTAGTGATAGAAAGCTAGGGAAGTGGGGCTGCACCTTCAGTATTGAAGGAAAGCTAGGGAGGTGGGGCTGTACCTTCAGTAATGATAGAGGGCTGGGAGGCGGGGCTGCACTGTCAGTAATGATAGAAAGCTAGGGAGGCGGGGCTGTACCTTCAGTAATGACAGAAAGCTAGGGAGGTGGGGCTGCACCTTCAGTAATGATAGAAAGCTAGGGAGGTGGGGCTGTACCTTCAGTAATGATAGAGGGCTAGGGAGGCGGGGCTGCACCTTCAGTAATGATAGAGGGCTAGGGCGGCGGGGCTGCACCTTCAGTAATGATAGAGGGCTAGGGCGGCGGGGCTGCACCTTCAGTAATGATAGAGGGAGGGGGCGGGGCTGCACCTTCAGTAATGATAGAGGGCTAGGGCGGCGGGGCTGCACCTTCAGTAATGATAGAGGGCTAGGGGGCGGGGCTGCACCTTCAGTAATGATAGAGGGCTGGAGGCGGGGCTGCACCTTCAGTAATGATAGAAAGCTAGGGAGGCGGGGCTGCACCTTCAGTAATGATAGAAAGCTAGGGAGGCGGGGCTGCACCTTCAGTAATGATAGAAAGCTAGGGAGGCGGGGCTGCACTTTCAGTAATGATAGAAAGCTAGGGAGGCGGGGCTGCACCTTCAGTAATGATAGAAAGATAGGGAGGCGGGGCTGCACCTTCAGTAATGATAGAAAGCTAGGGAGGTGGAACTGCAACTTCGGTAGTGATAGAAAGCTAGGGAAGTGGGGCTAGACCTTCAGTATTGATGGAAAGCTAGGGAGGTGGGGCTGTACCTTCAGTAATGAAAGAAAGCTAGGGAGGTGGGGCTGCACCTTCAGTAATGATGGAAAGATAGGGAGATGGGGCTGCACCTTCAGTAATGATTGAGGGCTAGGGAGGCGGGGCTGCATCTTCAGTAATGATAGAGGGCTAGGGAGGCGGGGCTGCACCTTCAGTAATGGAGGGGCGGGGGGGCTGCACCTTCATTAATGATAGAAAGCTAGGGCGGCGGGGCTGCACCTTCAGTAATGATAGAAAGCTAGGGAGGCGGGGCTGCACCTTCAGTAATGATAGAAAGCTAGGGAGGCGGGGCTGCACCTTCAGTGATGATAGAAAGATAGGGAGGCGGGGCTGCACCTTAAGTAATGATAGAAAGATAGGGAGGCGGGGCTGCACCTTCAGTAATGATAGAAAGATAGGGAGGCGGGGCTGCACCTTCAGTAATTATGGAATAGCGGGGCTGCACCGTCAGTAATGATAGAAAGCTAGGGCGGCGGGGCTGCACCTTCAGTGATGATGGAAAGCTAGGGAGGCGGGGCTGCACCTTCAGTGAGGATGGAAAGCTAGGGAGGCGGGGCTGCACCTTCAGTAATGATGATGGGGCGGGGGGGTGGGGCTGCACCTTCAGTAATGATAGAAAGCTAGGGAGGCAGGGCTGCACTGTCAGTAATGATAGACGGATAGGGAGGCGGGGCTGCACCTTCAGTAATGATAGAAAGCTAGGGCAGCGGGCTGCACCTTCAGTAATGATAGAAAGCTAGGGAGGCGGGCTGCACCTTCAGTAATGATAGAAAGATAGGGAGGCGGGGCTGCACCTTCAGTAATGATAGAAAGATAGGGAGGTGGGGCTGCACCTTCAGTAAAGATAGAAAGCTAGGGCGGCGGGGCTGCACCTTCAGTAATGATAAGAGGGCTAGGGCGGCGGGGCTGCACCTTCAGTAATGATAGAAAGATAGGGAGGCGGGGCTGCACCTTCAGTAACGATAGAAAGATAGGGAGGCGGGGCTGCACTGTCAGTAATGATAGAAAGCTAGGGAGGCGGGGCTGCACCGTCAGTAATGATAGAAAGCTAGGGAGGCGGGGCTGTACCTTCAGTGATGATAGAAAGCTAGGGAGGCGGGGCTGCAGCTTCAGTAAGGATAGAAAGCTAGGGCGGCGGGGCTGCACTGTCAGTAATGATAGAAAGCTAGGGAGGCGGGACTGCACTGTCAGTAATGATAGAAAGCTAGGGAGGCGGGGCTGCACCTTCAGTAATGATAGAAAGCTAGGGAGGGGGGGCTGTACCATCAGTGATGATAGAAAGCTCGGGCGGCGGGGCTGCACTGTCAGTAATGATAGAAAGCTAGGGAGGCGGGGCTGTACCTTCAGTGATGATAGAAAGCTAGGGCGGCGGGGCTGCACTGTCAGTAATGATAGAGAGCTAGGGAGGCGGGGCTGTACCTTCAGTGATGATAGAAAGCTAGGTAGGCGGGGCTGCACCTTCAGTAATGATAGAAAGATAGGGAGGCGGGGCTGCACTGTCAGTAACGATAGAAAGATAGGGAGGCGGGGCTGCACCTTCAGTAGTGATCGAAAGATAGGGAGGCGGGGCTGCACCTTCAGTAATGATAGAAAGATAGGGAGGCGGGGCTGCACCTTCAGTAGTGATAGAAAGTTAGGGAGGCGGGGCTGCACGTTCAGTAATGATGGAATGGCGGGGCTGCACCTTAAGTAATGATGGAATGGCGGGGCTGCACCTTCAGTAATGATGGAATGGCGGGGCTGCACCTTCAGTAATGATGGAATGGCGGGGCTGCACCTTCAGTAATGATAGAAAGCTAGGGAGGCGGGGCTGTACCTTCAGTAATGATAGAAAGCTAGGTAGGCGGGGCTGCACCGTCAGTAATGATAGAAAGCTAGGGAGGTGGGGCTGCACCGTCAGTAATGATAGAAAGATAGGGAGGCGGGGCTGCACCGTCAGTAATGATAGAGGGCTAGGGGGCGGGGCTGCACAGTCAGTAATGATGGAAAGATAGGGAGGCGGGCTGCACCTTCAGTAATGATAGAAATCTAGGGAGGCGGGGCTGCACCGTCAGTAATGATAGAAAGATAGGGAGGCGGGGCTGCACCGTCAGTAATGATAGAAAGATAGGGAGGCGGGGCTGCACCGTCAGTAATGATAGAAAGATAGGGAGGCGGGGCTGCACCTTCAGTAATGATAGAAAGATAGGGAGGTGGGGTTGCACCTTCAGTAAAGATAGAAAGCTAGGGCGGCGGGGCTGCACCTTCAGTAATGATAAGAGGGCTAGGGCGGCGGGGCTGCACCTTCAGTAATGATAGAAAGATAGGGAGGCGGGGCTGCACCTTAAGTAACGATAGAAAGATAGGGAGGCGGGGCTGCACCTTCAGTAATGATAGAAAGATAGGGAGGCGGGGCTGCACTGTCAGTAATGATAGAAAGCTAGGGAGGCGGGGCTGCACCGTCAGTAATGATAGAAAGCTAGGGAGGCGGGGCTGTACCTTCAGTGATGATAGAAAGCTAGGGAGGCGGGGCTGCAGCTTCAGTAATGATAGAAAGCTAGGGCGGCGGGGCTGCACTGTCAGTAATGATAGAAAGCTAGGGAGGCGGGACTGCACCTTCAGTGATGATAGAAAGCTAGGGAGGTGGGGCTGCACTGTCAGTAATGATAGAGAGCTAGGGAGGCGGGGCTGCACTGTCAGTAATGATAGAAAGCTAGGGAGGCGGGGCTGTACCTTCAGTGATGATAGAAAGCTAGGGAGGTGGGGCTGAACCTTGATTGATGATAGAAAGCTAGGTAGGCGGGGCTGCACCTTCAGTAATGATAGAAAGATAGGGAGGCGGGGATGCACTGTCAGTAACGATAGAAAGATAGGGAGGCGGGGCTGCACCTTCAGTAGTGATCGAAAGATAGGGAGGCGGGGCTGCACCTTCAGTAATGATAGAAAGATAGGGAGGCGGGGCTGCACCTTCAGTAGTGATAGAAAGATAGGGAGGCGGGGCTGCACGTTCAGTAATGATGGAATGGCGGGGCTGCACCTTAAGTAATGATGGAATGGCGGGGCTGCACCTTCAGTAATGATGGAATGGCGGGGCTGCACCTTCAGTAATGATAGAAAGCTAGGGAGGCGGGGCTGTACCTTCAGTAATGATAGAAAGCTAGGTAGGCGGGGCTGCACCGTCAGTAATGATAGAAAGCTAGGGAGGCGGGGATGCACCGTCAGTAATGATAGAAAGATAGGGAGGCGGGGCTGCACCGTCAGTAATGATAGAAAGATAGGGAGGCGGGGCTGCACCTTCAGTAATGATAGAGGGCTAGGGGGCGGGGCTGCACCTTCAGTAATGATGGAAAGATAGGGAGGCGGGCTGCACCTTCAGTAACGATATAAAGATAGGGAGGCGGGGCTGCACCTTCAGTAATGATAGAAAGCTAGGACGGCGGGGCCGCACCGTCAGTAATGATAGAAAGATAGGGAGGCAGGGCTGCACCTTTAGTAATGATAGAAAGCTAGGTAGGCGGGGCCGCACCGTCAGTAATGATAGAAAGATAGGGAGGCAGGGCTGCACCTACAGTAATGATGGAATGGCGGGGCTGCACCTTAAGTAATGATGGAATGGCGGGGCTGCACCTTCAGTAATGATGGCATGGCGGGGCTGCACCTTCAGTAATGATGGCATGGCGGGGCTGCACCTTCAGTAATGATGGCATGGCGGGGCTGCACCTTCAGTAATGATGGAATGGCGGGGCTGCACCTTCAGTAATGATGGAATGGCGGGGCTGCACCTTCAGTAATGATGGAATGGCGGGGCTGCACCTTCCGTAATGACAGAAAGCTAGGGAGGCGGGGCTGCACCTTTAGTAATGATAGAAAGCTAGGTAGGCGGGGCCGCACCGTCAGTAATGATAGAAAGATAGGGAGGCGGAGCTGCACCTTCAGTAATGAGAGAGGGCTAGGGCGGCGGGGCTGCACTTTCAGTAATGAGAGGGCTAGGGAGGCGGGCTGCACCTTCAGTAATGATAGAAAGCTAGGTAGGCGGGGCTGCACTGTCAGTAATGATAGAAAGATAGGGAGGCGGGGCTGCACCTTCAGTAATGATAGAAAGCTAGGTAGGCGGGGCTGCACCTTCAGTAATGATAGAAAGATAGGGAGGTGGGGCTGCACCTTCAGTAATGACAAAGATAGGAAGACAGGGCTGCACCTTCAGTAATGATAGAAAGCTAGGGAGGCGGGGCTGCACCTTCAGTAATGATAGAAAGCTAGGGCGGAGGGGCTGCACCTTCAGTGATGATGGAAAGCTAGGGAGGCGGGGCTGCACCTTCAGTAATGATGGCGGGGGGGTGGGGCTGCACCTTCAGTAATGATAGAGGGCTAGGGCGGCGGGGCTGCACCTTCAGTAATGATAGAAAGATAGGGAGGCGGGGCTGCACCTTCAGTAATGATAGAGGGCTGGAGGCGGGGCTGCACCTTCAGTAATGATAGAAAGCTAGGGAGGTGGAACTGCAACTTCGGTAGTGATAGAAAGCTAGGGAAGTGGGGCTGCACCTTCAGTATTGATGGAAAGCTAGGGAGGTGGGGCTGTACCTTCAGTAATGATAGAGGGCTGGGAGGCGGGGCTGCACTGTCAGTAATGATAGAGGGCTGGGAGGCGGGGCTGCACCTTCAGTAATGATAGAAAGATAGGGAGGCGGGGCTGCACCTTCAGTAATGAAAGAAAGCTAGGGAGGTGGGGCTGTATCTTCAGTAATGATGGAGGGGCGGGGCTGCACTTTCAGTAATGATAGAAAGCTAGGGCGGCGGGGCTGCACCTTCAGTAATGATGGAAAGATAGGGAGGTGGGGCTGTACCTTCAGTAATGATAGAGGGCTAGGGAGGCGGGGCTGCACCTTCACTAATGATAGAAAGATAGGGAGGCGGGGCTGCACCTTCAGTAATGATAGAAAGCTAGGGAGGCGGGGCTGTACCTTCAGTAATGACAGAAAGCTAGGAAGGTGGGGCTGCACCTTCAGTAATGATAGAAAGCTAGGGAGGTGGGGCTGTACCTTCAGTAATGATGGAAAGATAGGGAGATGGGGCTGCACCTTCAGTAATGATTGAGGGCTAGGGAGGGGGGGCTGCATCTTCAGTAATGATAGAGGGCTAGGGAGGCGGGGCTGCACCTTCAATAATGGATGGGCGGGGGGTGGGGCTGCACCTTCATTAATGATAGAAAGCTAGGGCGGCGGGGCTGCACCTTCAGTAACGATAGAAAGCTAGGGCGGCGGGGCTGCACCTTCAGTAATGATAGAAAGCTTGGGCGGCGGGGCTGCACCTTCAGTAATGATAGAAAGCTTGGGCGGCGGGGCTGTACCGTCAGTAATGATAGAAAGCTAGGGAGGCGGGGCTGCACCTTCAGTAATGATAGAAAGCTAGGGCGGCAGGGCTTTACTGTCAGTAATGATAGAAAGCTAGGGAGGCGGGGCTGCACCTTCAGTAATGATAGAAAGCTAGGGAGGCGGGGCTGCACCTTCAGTAATGATAGAAAGCTAGGGAGGTGGGGCTGCACTGTCAGTAATGATGGAATGGCGGGGCTGCACCGTCAGTAATGATAGAAAGCTAGGGCGGCGGGGCTGCATGTTCAGTAATGATAGAAAGCTAGGTAGGCGGGGCTGCACCTTCAGTAATGATAGAAAGATAGGGAGGTGGGGCTGCACCTTCAGTAATGATAGAAAGATAGGGAGGTGGGGCTGCACCTTCAGTAATGATAGAAAGATAGGGAGGTGGGGCTGCACCTTCAGTAATGATAGAAAGATAGGGAGGTGGGGCTGCACCTTCAGTAATGATAGAAAGATAGGGAGGTGGGGCTGCACCTTCAGTAATGATAGAAAGATAGGGAGGTGGGGCTGCACCTTCAGTAACGATAGAAAGCTAGGGAGTCGGGGCTGCACCTTCAGTAATGATAGAAAGCTAGGGCGGCGGGGCTGCACCTTCAGTAATGATAGAAAGCTAGAGAGGCAGGGCTGCACCTTCAGTAATGATGGAAAGCTAGAGAGGCAGGGCTGCACCTTCAGTAATGGAGGGGCGGGGCTGCACCGTCAGTAATGATAGAAAGCTAGGGAGGCGGGGCTGCACCGTCAGTAATGATAGAAAGATAGGGAGGCGGGGCTGCACCTTCAGTAATGATAGAAAGCTAGGGAGGCGCTGATGCACCTTCAGTAATGATAGAAAGCTAGGTAGGCGGGGCTGCACCTTCAGTAATGATAGGGAGGCGGGGCTGCACCTTCAGTAATGATTAACGGCTAGGGAGGCGGGGCTGTACCTTCAGTAATGATAGAAAGATAGGTAGGTGGGGCTGCACCTTCAGTAATGATAGAAAGATAGGGAGGCGGGGCTGCACCTTCAGTAATGATAGAAAGCTAGGTAGGCGGGGCTGCACCTTCAGTAATGCTAGAAAGATAGGGAGGCGGGGCTGTACTTTCAGTAATGATAGAACGATAGGGAGGCGGGGCTGCACTATCAGTAATGATAGAAAGATAGGGAGGCGGGGCTGCACTGTCAGTAATGATAGAAAGATAGGGAGGCGGGGCTGCACCTTCAGTAATGATAGAAAGATAGGGAGGCGGGGCTGCACCTTCAGTAATGATAGCAAGATAGGGAGGCGGGGCTGCACGTTCAGTAATGATGGAATGGCGGGGCTGCACCTTCAGTAATGATGGAATGGCGGGGCTGCACCTTCAGTAATGATAGAAAGCTAGTGAGGCGGGGCTGCACCTTCAGTAATGATAGAAAGCTAGGTAGGCGGGGCTGCACCGTCAGTAATGATAGACAGATAGGGAGGCGGGGCTGCACCGTCAGTAATGATAGAAAGATAGGGAGGCGGGGCTGCACCTTCAGTAATGATAGAAAGATAGGGAGGCGGGGCTGCACCTTCAGTAATGATAGAGGGCTAGGGCGGCGGGGCTGTACCTTCAGTAATGATAGAAAGATAGGGAGGCGGGGCTGCACCGTCAGTAATGATAGAAAGATAGGGAGGCGGGGCTGCACTTTCAGTAATGATAGAAAGCTGGGGAGGCGGGGCGGCACCTTCAGTAATGATAGAAAGATAGGAAGACAGGGCTGCACCTTCAGTAATGATGGAATGGCGGGGCTGCACCTTCAGTAATGATAGAAAGCTAGGTAGGCGGGGCTGCACCTTCAGTAATGATAGAAAGCTAGGGAGGTGGGGCTGCACCTTCAGTAATGATAGAAAGCTAGGTAGGCGGGGCTGCACCTTCAGTAATGATAGAAAGATAGGGAGGCGGGGCTGCACTTTCAGTAATGATAGAAAGATAGGGAGGTGGGGCTGCACCTTCAGTAATTATAGAAAACTAGGGAGGCGGGGCTGCACCTTCAGTACTGATAGAAAGCTAGGGAGGCGGGGCTGCACCTTCAGTAATGGAGGGGCGGGGCTGCACTTTCAGTAATGATAGAAAGCTAGGGAGGCGGGGCTGCACTGTCAGTAAAAATAGAAACCTAGGGAGGCGGGCTGCATCTTTAGTAGCGATAGAAAGCTAGGGAGGTGGGGCTGCACCTTCAGTAACGATAGAAAGCTAGGGAGGCGGGGCTGCACCTTCAGTAATGATAGAAAGATAGGGAGGCGGGGCTGCACTGTCAGTAATGATAGAAAGATAGGGAGGCGGGTCTGCACCTTCAGTAATGATGGAGGGGCGGGGCTGCACCTTCAGTAATGATAGAAAGCTAGGGAGGCGGGGCTGCACCTTCAGTAACGATAGAAAGCTAGCAAGGCGGGGCTGCAGCTTCAGTAACGATAGAAAGCTAGGGAGGCGGGCTGCATCTTCAGTAGCGGTAGAAAGCTAGGGAGGCGGGGCTGCACGTTCACTAATGATAGAAAGCTAGGGCGGCGGGGCTGGACTGTGAGTAATGATAGAAAGCTAGGGTAGCGGGGCTGTACCTTCAGTAATGATAGAAAGATAGGAAGACAGGGCTGCACCTTCAGTAATGATAGAAAGCTAGGGAGGTGGGGCTGCACCTTCAGTAATGATAGAAAGCTAGGTAGGCGGGGCTGCACTTTCAGTAATGATAGAAAGATAGGGAGGCGGGGCTGCACTTTCAGTAATGATAGAAAGATAGGGAGGTGGGGCTGCACCTTCAGTAATGATAGAAAGATAGGGAGGCGGGGCTGCACCTTCAGTAGTGATAGAAAGATAGGGAGGCGGGGCTGCACCTTCAGTAACGATAGAAAGCTAGGGAGGCGGGGCTGCACCTTCAGTAACGATAGAAAGCTAGGGAGGCGGGGCTGCACCTTCAGTAACGATAGAAAGCTAGGGAGGCGGGGCTGCACCTTCAGTAATGATAGAAAGATAGGGAGGAGGGGCTGCACCTTCAGTAATGATAGAAAGATAGGGAGGCGGGGCTGCACCTTTAGTAATGATAGAAAGGTAGGGAGGCGGGGCTGCACCTTCAGGAATAATAGAGGGCTAGGGGGCGGGGCTGCACTTTCAGGAATAATAGAGGGCTAGGGGGCGGGGCTGCACCTTCAGGAATAATAGAGGGCTAGGGGGGGGGCTGCACCTTTAGTAATAATAGAGGGCTAGGGAGGCGGGGCTGCACCTTCAGTAATGATAGAAAGCTGGGGAGGTGGGGCTGCACCTTCAGTACTGATAGAAAGCTAGGTAGGCGGGGCTGCACCTTCAGTACTGATAGAAAGATAGGGAGGCGGGGCTGCACCTTCAGTAATGATAGAAAGCTAGGGAGGCGGGGCTGCACCTTCAGTAATGATAGAAAGCTAGGTAGGCGGGGCTGCACCGTCAGTAATGATAGAAAGATAGGGAGGCGGGGCTGCACCGTCAGTAATGATAGAAAGATAGGGAGGCGGGGCTGCACCTTCAGTAATGATAGAAAGCTTGGGCGGCGGGGCTGCACCTTCAGTAATGATAGAAAGCTTGGGCGGCGGGGCTGTACCGTCAGTAATGATAGAAAGATAGGGAGGCGGGGCTGCACCTTCAGTAATGATGGAATGGCGGGGCTGCACCTTAAGTAATGATGGAATGGCGGGGCTGCACCTTAAGTAATGATGGAATGGCGGGGCTGCACCTTCAGTAATGATAGAAAGATAGGGAGGCGGGGCTGCACCTTCAGTAATGATAGAAAGATAGGGAGGCGGGGCTGCACCTTCAGTAATGATAGAAAGCTAGGGAGGCGGGGCTGCACCTTCAGTAATGGAGGGGCGGGGCTGCACCTTCAGTAATGATAGAAAGCTAGGGAGGCGGGGCTGCACTGTCAGTAAAGATAGAAACCTAGGGAGGCGGGCTGCATCTTCAGTAACGATAGAAAGCTAGGGAGGCGGGGCTGCACTGTCAGTAATGATAGAAAGATAGGGAGGCGGGGCTGCACCATCAGTAATGATAGAAAGATAGGGAGGCGGGGCTGCACCGTCAGTAATGATAGAAAGATAGGGAGGCGGGGCTGCACGTTCAGTAATGATGGAATGGCGGGGCTGCACCTTCAATAATGATGGAATGGCGGGGCTGCACCTTCAGTAATGATGGAGGGGCGGGGCTGCACCTTCAGTAATGATTGAGGGCTAGGGAGGCGGGGCTGCATCTTCAGTAATGATAGAAAGATAGGGAGGCGGGGCTGCACTGTCAGTAATGATAGAAAGCTAGGGCGGCGGGGCTGTACCTTCAGTAATGATAGAAAGCTAGGGAGGCGGGGCTGCACCTTCAGTAATGATAGAAAGATAGGAAGACAGGGCTGCACCTTCAGTAATGATGGAATGGCGGGGCTGCACCTTCAGTAATGATAGAAAGCTAGGGAGGCGGGGCTGCACCTTCAGTAATGATAGAAAGCTAGGTAGGCGGGGCTGCTCCGTCAGTAATGATAGAAAGATAGGGAGGCAGGGCTGCACCTTCAGTAATGATAGAAAGATAGGGAGGCGGGGCTACACTTTCAGTAATGATAGAAAGATAGGGAGGTGGGGCTGCACCTTCAGTAATGATAGAAAGCTAGGGAGGCGGGGCTGCACCTTCAGTAATGATAGAAAGATAGGGAGGCGGGGCTGCACCTTCAGTAATGATAGAAAGATAGGGAGGCGGGGCTGCACCTTCAGTAATGATAGAAAGATAGGGAGGCGGGGCTGCACCTTCAGTAACGATAGAAAGCTAGGGAGGCGGGGCTGCACCTTCAGTAATAGAGGGCTAGGGGGCGGAGCTGCACCTTCAGGAATAATAGAGGGCTAGGGGGCGGGGCTGCACCTTCAGGAGTAATAGAGGGCTAGGGGGCGGGGCTGCACCTTCAGGAGTAATAGAGGGCTAGGGAGGCGGGGCTGCACCTTCAGTAATGATAGAAAGATAGGGAGGCGGGGCTGCACCTTCAGTAATGATAGAAAGATAGGAAGATAGGAAGACAGGGCTGCACCTTCAGTAATAATAGAAAGATAGGAAGACAGGGCTGCACCTTCAGTAATGATAGAAAGCTAGGGAGGCGGGGCTGCACCTTCAGTAATGATAGAGAGCTAGGGAGGCGGGGCTGCACCTTCAGTAATGATAGAAAGCTAGGGAGGCGGGGCTGCACCTTCAGTAATGATAGAAAGCTAGGGAGGCGGGGCTGCACTGTCAGTAAAGATAGAAACCTAGGGAGGCGGGGCTGCACCTTCAGTAATGACAGAAAGCTAGGGAGGCAGGGCTGCACCTTTAGTAATGACAGAAAGCTAGGTAGGCGGGGCTGCACCTTCAGTAATGATGGAACGGCGGGGCTGCACCTTAAGTAATGATGGAATGGCGGGGCTGCACCTTAAGTAATGATGGAATGGCGGGGCTGCACCTTCAGTAATGATAGAAAGATAGGGAGGCGGGGCTGCACCTTCAGTAATGATGGAGGGGCGGGGATGCACCTTCAGTAATGATAGAAAGCTAGGGCGGCGGGGCTGCACCTTCAGTAATGATAGAAAGATAGGGCGGCGGGGCTGTACCTTCAGTAATGAGAGAGGGCTAGGGAGGCGGGGCTGCACCTTCAGTAATGATGGAAAGATAGGGAGGCGGGGCTGCACCTTCAGTAATGATAGAAAGCTAGGGAGGCGGGGCTGCACCTTCAGTAACGATAGAAAGCTAGGGAGGCTGGGCTGCACGTTCACTAATGATAGAAAGCTAGGGCGGCGGGCTGGACTGTCAGTAATGATAGAAAGCTAGGGCAGCGGGGCTGTACCTTCAGTAAAGATAGAAAGCTAGGGAGGCGGGGCTGCACCTTCAGTAATGATTGAGGGCTAGGGAGGCGGGGCTGCACCTTCAGTAATGATAGAAAGCTAGGTAGGCGGGGCTGTACCTTCAGTAATGGAGGGGCGGGGCTGCACCTTCAGTAATGATTGAGGGCTAGGGAGGCGGGGTTGCACCTTCAGTAATGATAGAAAGATAGGGAGGCGGGGCTGCACCATCAGTAATGATAGAAAGATAGTGAGGCGGGGCTGCACCTTCAGTAATGATAGAAAGCTAGGGAGGCGGGTCTGCACTGTCAGTAATGATAGAAAGATAGGGAGGCGGGACAGCACCTTCAGTAATGATAGAAAGATAGGGAGGCGGGGCTGCACCTTCAGTAATGATAGAAAGATAGGGAGGCGGGGCTGCACCTTCAGTATTGATAGAAAGATAGGGAGGCGGGGCTGCACCTTCAGTAATGATAGAAAGATAGGGAGGCGGGGCTGCACTGTCAGTAATGATAGAAAGCTAGGGTGGCGGGGCTGCACCTTTAGTAATGATTGAGGGCTAGGGAGGCGGGGCTGCACCTTCAGTAATGATAGAAAGATAGGGAGGCAGGCTGCACCTTCAGTAATGATGGAAAGATAGGGAGGCGGAGCTGCACCTTCAGTAATGGAGGGGCGGGGCTGCACCTTCAGTAATGATAGAAAGCTAGGGAGGCGGGGCTGCAGCTTCAGTAACGATAGAAAGCTAGGGAGGCGGGGCTGCAGCTTCAGTAACGATAGAAAGCTAGGGAGGTTGGCTGCATCTTCAGTAGCTGTAGAAAGCTAGGGAGGCGGGGCTGCACGTTCACTAATGATAGAAAGCTAGGGCGGCGGAGCTGTACTATCAGTAATGATAGAAAGATAGGGAGGCGGGGCTGCACCTTCAGCAATGATAGATAGTGAGGCGGGGCTGCACCTTCAGTAATGATAGAAAGCTAGGGAGGCGGGGCTGCACCTTCAGTAATGATAGAAAGATAGGGAGGCGGGGCTGCACCTTCAGTAATGATAGAAAGATAGGGAGGCGGGGCTGCACCTTCAGAAATTATTGAGGGCTAGGGAGGCGGGGCTGCACTGTCAGTAATGATAGACGGCTAGGGAGGCGGGACAGCACCTTCAGTAATGATAGAAAGATAGGGAGGCGGGGCTGCACCTTCAGTAATGATAGAAAGCTAGGGAGGCGGGGCTGAACCGTCAGTAATGATAGAAAGCTAGGGAGGCGGGGCTAAATCTTCAGTAATGATTTAAAGCTAGGACGGCGGGGCTGCACCTTCAGTAATGATAGAAAGCTAGGGAGGCGGGGCTGCACCTTCAGTAATGATAGAAAGCTAGGACGGCGGGGCTGCACCTTCAGTAATGATAGAAAGCTAGGGAGGCGGGGCTGCACTGTCAGTAATGATAGAAAGATAGGGAGGCGGGACAGCACCTTCAGTAATGATAGAAAGATAGGGAGGTGGGGCGGCACCTTTAGTAATGATTGAGGGCTAGGGAGGCGGGGCTGCACTGTCAGTAATGATAGAAAGCTAGGGAGGCGGGGCTAAATCTTCAGTAATGATTGAGGGCTAGGGAGGCGGGGCTGCACTGTCAGTAATGATAGAAAGCTAGGGCTGCGGGGCTGTACCTTCAGTAATGATTGAGGGCTAGGGAGGCGGGGCTGCATCTTCAGTAATGATAGAAAGCTAGGACGGCGGGGCTGCACCTTCAGTAATGATAGAAAGCTAGGGTGGCGGGGCTGCACCT
The DNA here is from genome assembly GCA_963921515.1 of Calotriton arnoldi. Classification (NCBI taxonomy): domain Eukaryota; kingdom Metazoa; phylum Chordata; class Amphibia; order Caudata; family Salamandridae; genus Calotriton; species Calotriton arnoldi. The sequence continues at coordinate 186,381 of CAWUFW010017878.1, forward strand.
TCAGTAATGATTGAGGGCTAGGGAGGCGGGGCTGCATCTTCAGTAATGATAGAAAGATAGGGAGGCGGGGCTGCACTGTCAGTAATGATAGAAAGCTAGGGCGGCGGGGCTGTACCTTCAGTAATGACAGAAAGCTAGGTAGGCGGGGCTGCACCTTCAGTAATGATGGAAAGCTAGGTAGGCGGGGCTGCACCTTCAGTAATGATGGAAAGCTAGTTAGGCGGGGCTGCACCTTCAGTAATGACAGAAAGCTAGGGAGGCAGGGCTGCACCGTCAGTAATGATGGAAAGCTAGGTAGGCGGGGCTGCACTGTCAGTAATGATAGAAAGCTAGGGAGGCGGGGCTGCACCTTCAGTAATGATAGAAAGCTAGGTAGGCGGGGCTGCACCTTCAGTAATGATGGAAAGCTAGGTAGGCGGGGCTGCACCTTCAGTAATGATGGAAAGCTAGTTAGGCGGGGCTGCACCTTCAGTAATGATAGAAAGCTAGCTAGCTGGGGCTGCACCTTCAGTAATGAAAGAAAGCTAGGCTGGCGGGGCTGCACCTTCAGTAATGATAGAAAGCTAGGGAGGTGGGGCTGCACCTTCAGTAATGATGGAGGGGAGGGGCTGCACCTTCAGTAATGATAGAAAGATAGGGAGGCGAGGCTGCACGTTCAGTAACGATAGAAAGATAGGAAGACAGGGCTGCACTGTCAGTATTGATAGAAAGCTAGGGCGGCGGGGCTGCACCTTCAGTAATGATAGAAAGCTAGGGCGGCAGGGCTGCACCTTCAGTAATGATAGAAAGCTAGGGAGGCGAGGCTGCACGTTCAGTAATGATGGAGGGGAGGGGCTGCACCTTCAGTAATGATAGAAAGATAGGGAGGCGAGGCTGCACGTTCAGTAACGATAGAAAGATAGGGAGGCAGGGCTGCACCTTCAGTAATGATGGAGGGGAGGGGCTGCACCTTCAGTAATGATAGAAAGATAGGGAGGCGAGGCTCCACGTTCAGTAACGATAGAAAGATAGGGAGGCAGGGCTGCACCTTCAGTAATGATGGAGGTGCGGGGGGTGTGGCTGCACCTTCAGTAATGATAGAAAGATAGGGAGGCGGGGCTGCACCTTCAGTAATGATAGAAAGATAGGGAGGCGGTGCTGCACCTTCAGTAACGATAGAAAGCTAGGGAGGCGGGGCTGCACCTTCAGTAACGATAGAAAGCTAGGGAGGCGGGGCTGCACCTTCAGTAACGATAGAAAGCTAGGGAGGCGGGGCTGCACCTTCAGTAACGATAGAAAGCTAGGGAGGTGGGGCTGCACCTTCAGTAATGATGGAAAGATAGGGAGGCGGGCTGCACCTTCAGTAATGATGGAATGGCGAGGCTGCACCTTCAATAATGAGAGAAAGCTAGGGAGGCGGGCTGCACCTTCAGTAATGATAGAAAGATAGGGAGGCGGGGCTGCACCGTCAGTAATGATAGAAAGATAGGGAGGCAGGGCTGCACCTTCAGTAATGGAGGGGCGGGACTGCACCTTCAGTAATGATAGAAAGATAGGGAGGCGGGGCTGCACCTTCAGTAACGATAGAAAGCTGGGGAGGCGGGGCTGCATCTTCAGTAACGATAGAAAGCTAGGGAGGCAGGGCTGCATCTTCAGTAATGATAGAAAGCTAGGGAGGCAGGGCTGCACTGTCAGTAATGATAGAAAGATAGGGAGGCGGGGCTGCACCTTCAGTAATGATAGAAAGCTAGAGAGGCGGGGCTGCACCTTCAGTAATGATGGAGGGGCGGGGCAGCGGGGCTGCACCTTCAGTAATGATAGAAAGATAGGGAGGCGGGGCTGCACCTTCAGTAATGATAGAAAGATAGGGAGGCGGGGCTGCACCTTCAGTAATGATAGAAAGATAGGGAGGCGGGGCTGCACCTTCAGTGATGATAGAAAGCTAGGGCGGCGGGGCTGCACCTTCAGTAATGATAGAGGGCTAGGGCGGCGGGGCTGCACCTTCAGTAATGATAGAAAGATAGGGAGGCGGGGCTGCACCTTCAGTAACGATAGAAAGATAGGGAGGCGGGGCTGCACCTTCAGTAATGATAGAAAGATGGGAGTCGGGGCTGCACCTTCAGTAATGATAGGAAGCTAGGGAGGCGGGCTGCACCTTCAGTGATGATAGAAAGCTAGGGAGGCGGGGCTGCACTTTCAGTAATGATAGAGGGCTAGGGAAGCGGGGCTGCACCTTCAGTAATGATAGAAAGATAGGGAGGTGGAGCTGCACCTTCAGTAATGATAGAAAGATGGGAGTCGGGGCTGCACCTTCAGTAATGGAGGGGCGGGGCTGCACCTTCAGTAATGATAGAAAGCTAGGGCGGCGGGGCTGCACCTTCAGTAATGATAGAAAGCTAGGGCGGCGGGGCTGCACCTTCAGTAATGATAGAAAGATAGGGAGGCGGGGCTGCACCTTCAGTAATGGAGGGGCGGGGCTGCACCTTCAGTAATGAGAGAAAGCTAGAGAGGCGGGGCTGCACCTTCAGTAATGATAGAAAGATAGGGAGGCGGGGCTGCACCGTCAGTAATGGAGGGGCGGGGCTGCACCTTCAGTAATGATAGAAAGCTAGGGAGGCGGGGCTGCACCGTCAGTAATGATAGAAAGCTAAGGCGGCGGGCTGAACCTTCAGTAATGATAGAAAGCTAAGGAGGCGGGGCTGCACCATCAGTAATGATAGAAAGATAGGAAGACAGGGCTGCACCTTCAGTAATGATAGAAAGATAGGGAGGCGGGGCTGCACCTTCAGTAATGGCAGAGCTGAGGAGACAGGGCTGCACATTCCATAATGACAGAGCTGTGGAGGCAAGGCTGCACAAACCATAAGATAAAGCTGTTGTGGCGGGGCTGCACATTCAGTAAAGACAAAGCTGAGGAGGCAGGGCTGCACATTTCATAATGACAGAGCTATGGAGGCAAAGCTGCACATTCCATAATGACATAGCTGAGGAAGCAGGGCTGCACATTCAGTAGTGACACAAATCTGAGGAGGTAGGGCTGCACATTCCATAATAACAGCTGTGGAGGCAGGCCTGCACATTCCATAGCAGATCTGTGGAGGCAGGGCTGCACATTCAGTAAAGACAGAACTGTGGAGGTGGGGTTGCACATTCAGCTATGAAAGAAAGCTAGGGAGGCAGGGCTGCACCTTCAGTAATGGCAGGGTGGAGGAGACAGGGCTGCACATTACATAAGACAGCGCTGTGGAGGCAGGGCTGCACATTCCATAACGACAGAGCTGAGGAGGCAGGGCTGCACATTCAGTAACGAAAGAGCGGAGGTGGCAAGGCTGCACATTCAGTACTGACAAAACTGCGGAGGCGGGGCTATACATTCCATAATGAAAGAGGTGTGGAGGCAGGGCTGCACATTCCACAGCAGAGCTGTAAAGGCAGGGCTGCACATTCAGTAACGACAGAGCTGTGGAGACAGGTCTGCACATTCAGTAATGACAGAGCTGAGGAAGCAGGGCTGCACATTCCAGAATGACAGAGCTGAGGAAGCAGGGCTGCACATTCAGTAGTGACACAAAGCTGAGGAGGTAGGGCTGCACATTCCATAATGAGAGAGCTGTGGAGGCATGCCTGCACAATCAGTAATGACACAAAGCTGAGGAGGTAGGACTGCACAGTCCATAATGAGAGCTGAGGAACCAGGGCTGCACATTCAGTAGTGACACAAATCTGAGGAGGTAGGGCTGCACATTCCATAATGACAGCTGTGGAGGCAGGCCTGCACATTACATAGCAGAGCTGTGGAGGCAGGGCTGCACATTCAGTAAAGACAGAGCTGTGGAGGCAGGGTGCACATTCAGTAATGACAGGCAAATGACTGCGGAGTCACAGCTTCATCTTAATTATTGTGCTTGGGAAGCAGGGCTGCGCCATCTGTAATAGCAAAGAAAGACCTAGATTGTCAGGGCTTTATTACCTATCGGCTGTGTCCTCTGGAAAATTTTTCTTTCTCTGCCTCTGTGATCAGCATACACAGAGCTGCTTCAGCACAATCCTCTCGCGCCCTGTTTTTGCTGTGTGCGCAGGCAGCCGGAAACCAGCGAGAGCCCACCTTTGTTTGAAAGATAAACCTAGAAAGGAAAGAAAATAAAGTAGAAAGTGTCAGATACGGAAACAGTGGATTACTGTAAGGGCTACGGCATGGATAGATCTGCTGGAGGTGGGGCCAATACATAGGATTCAGTGTAGGAAGGCGTACAGTCCACTAGCTTTCGAATGGCCAAAGAATGCTCAGCAAGGCTAACAATTCTCATGTCAGTGTTTTTGCTTTACAAAAGTCTTTATCACTTCGAGGAGCACACTACGTATCCTTAATATATGGAAACTTTCTCACAATTAACCAAAAAGTACAAAAATAACAAGATCAGAAAATAATGACACAAATGTTTGTAAAAATAATGTGAATTGTCTCAAAAGTCAGTCAGATCCTATACAGAGAACCATCAGTCGTCCATAAAGATTTCCTAGGGCCAGTTAATTTAGTTTAAAGGTGCGGTATTGTCTCTTGTTTCATTCACAATATTCCTGTTCAAACAATCTCTTGAACAATCCTCAGCTTCCTCCACCCCAGATGGACAACATATGGTCCCATGTGGCATGCTGGCATCAGTGGCTGTGTTTCTACACCATGCCAATGTAAGTCAGGAACTTCCCTTTGGTAGTTACAAGAGGAGCCCCTGCCTACTAAGCTGCCAACACGTTAGCGTCTGGCGCTGTTCAGAAACAGACATTGCCGTCAGCTCTTGAAGTCAGCACACAAAGAGCATTATTTTCGTGGCTTGCGTGCCAGCAAGATGGCCGCTTAGCTCCGGAGCTTCGGACATCGTCTCCCGGCATCAGCTGTTTCGGGACGGAACCGCCCTTTCTAACGCGCGTCCGACGTCGGATTTCAGTATTTCTCAATGCGGTGAACATTTTCATACCGCTATTTACCACTTTTATCGCTTTTAAGCGATTTTGACACCATTTTGTGCTTCACCAAATGCACCTTCTGAGGAACTGTGCCATGCTCTCTGGCTGAGCCTTTTTTCCTTTCCTCTTTTTAGCTACAATAAATGATCATCATTATTTACTGCCACTTTGCTACTATTATTTTCTCTCGCTAAATGCGCTAATTATTTTCTTCCTTCTCAGTTAGCAACCGCCATTTTGGAGTTCACTTGACGCTTTATTTGAGGATTTACTCCATATTTCCTTGAACTGTTTTCATTGCTACTAAACTATTACATTTTTTATTTTATTTTTTTAATGGGGAAAATCAGAAATCTCAAGCTTGTTGCTTCCACCAAATCTGCTATGTGTTCAGACTCGGACTCTAATTCTAATTTCAACGACATGGATGACCTATCCTCTCAGAAATCTGATCACCCTTCAGGCACCATTCCAAAAACGCAGCCATCGAGTAAACTACCTGCTCTCTCGTCCAAGCATCCAAAAAAGGACCCTCCTTCCCCAGTGAATTCTTCCTCAGCCTCCATGGACATCATCCTCGAAGAAATCCGTGCCTTGAAACCTTTCATTGCGGAAACCACCAGAACTCTACAGTTTCTGCATGATAAATGGTCCTCATTAGACTCACGAGTACTCATTGTTGAACAAACAACTGAATCACTCCAAGCTTCTCGTTCTCAGATTTCTTTGCTGCAGTCGGATAGATCTCGCCTTAAAAAACAGACAGAAGACCTAGAAAATCGAAATCGCAGGAATAACCTTTGACTTTATGGTCTCCCTGAAAACATTGAAGGTTCTTACCCGACTGCCTTTTTGCAGTCTTTTTTGCCCAAACTATTGGACTTACATGCCACTTCCTCTCTTAACATCCAACGGGCCCATAGACTTGGTCCTAAAGTTTCAGTAAAACCTCGTGGTGTCATCATGCTTTTTCAACAATACACGGACCTTTAAGTCCTATCTGCTGTCAAAGCTAAAAAAAAACAAAATTTTTAGGTCTCGGCCTGACGTAAGCAGCGCATGCACTTCTCTCGTCATACGAGGCTTCTTGGAATCGATACGATTCCAGAAGCTGTGTCCCAGCTCCGCCTTCAGTTTTGATTCGTGCGCGTCGTTTTGTGTCACAAATTATGCCAAAGGCAGTGCAATGATTGCACCGAAGGCATGTCAATCGCTGTTTGTTGCCACCCTGTCTCCTTTTATCCACGCCCAGCGGGATTGGATCTCTTACTGGCGGCGGGAGACAGTGTCTCCTAATTAGCCGCTACGCACTTTTTTGTTATCATTCGTCTTTGGCAAAGGCAGCAGCGTGTTTATTTTTGCATCTCGCGTTCACTTAAAGTGAAAGCGCGCTGCAATTATAAACAAGCAGCTGCCTTTGCCAAAGCCAAGAGCTTGTTTCTCAAGTGTATAACTCTGCGTTTTCTTCATTGTGCTTGTCTCTTGTTTGATTTCTCAAGTATATAATTCTGCATTTTCTTCATTGTGCTGGTCTCTTGTTTGATTTCTAAAAATGTATAATTCTGCGTTTTCTTCATTGTGCTGGTCTCTTTGATTTCTCAAGTGTATGACTCTGCGTTTTCTTCATTGTGCTGGTCTCTTGTTTGATTTCTCAAGTGTATAATTCTGCGTTTTCTTCATTGTGCTTGTCTCTTGTTTGAGTATGTTGTTGCTCTTCTGCCAGATATCGGTGGAAGATGTCTCGGTATCCCTCGCCTCGTGGTTGGACCACTGAGCCCCAGCCGGGTTGCTGACACTGGGAGACGGGTGTAAATGAACAGTAGAGGGCAGTGTGACACAGGGCACGACAGTGTAACATATTATCGGTGCACTCTCATCATACCGGAATCTCAGCACGGGCCGGTTGTGTTAATGACATCAAGGTTAATTTCAGTAGTTTCGCTTTACTTGCCATTGTCCACAAGAATTCACCTGGTTTATGGGAAATTCGAAGATGCGCCTCTTCGTCAGCCTCCTTACAGGACTTAATTTATAAAAAGAAAAAAACTCGCCGCCAGTGCTACCGATTATCAGGGCTGGCTAGTCTTGGGGCCACCTTGTGGCTCTTTGTCTCTCTCTCCCATCACCTTGGACTTCCTGGTTCTTTGTCAGTATTGTAGGTTATTTGTCGTTCCTGCTTTCTTCATCTGTCACAGTTTTCTCTGTGTCTTTTCTCCCTATTCTGTCTCTGTCTCGCTTCTCTTGGGTCAGTCTCTGATGAGGGATAATAATAATGACAGGGTGTGGCCTAACGGCTAGAGCGGTCGACGTGGAAGCTGGGAACCGGATCTCGGCAGGGACACTGAACATCCTGTGTTTCTGGACAAATCACTTAATCTCCCCGCGCCCAACAAAAAAGAATGCGTCCTTGTGTGACGCAACTGGTGCTAGTGTAAAGCGCTCTGATAACTTCGGGTCGAGTTCGCGCTATATAAAACTCCCCAAAGAAAGAAAATGCCTCGTAAAAAGTCAACGCCAGTTCCCACCAAAGGCAACCCATAGCGCAATTTAAGAACTGATGCCAACTTACAACATTGTCAACACTTGCAGCTGGCTCCAGTGATAGGTCGCTATTGCAGCCAGTTGAAGGTGTTGACAAGGAGCTCGTTTGTCTGCAGATAAAAGGGCCTGGAATAATAAATGTTTGTGATGGATTTTAAAGTCTATTAAAGCAATGAGTTTTATCGTGTTGGACTTGCTAGCGGCAAGAATGACGCTCTGAGGCGCTGGGGGACAGGGAGTTCGAGATTCGCCCAGGTTCACACTGCGGTTGACATTTTGTCCTATTGCTAGTACTCAGTTATTCCACAATTAGCGCGCTAACCAACAGAATCCACCTACTGTGGCCTCTGGCAAAAGCCAGCACTTTATTTCACAAATATGTGAAAAACAGGTGTAATATTTCCTGGTGAGTCGTTTTTTTAGGTCTCGGCCTGGCGTGAGCAGCGCATGCACTGCTCTCACCATGGTGAGTGCCTTTTGGAATCGATACGGATTCAGGCATGCACGCGGTGGGACAGAAGATGTGCACGCGGTGATTGGATGCTTTACTGGCGGCGTGATACTCTGGGGACTTTTTTTTCGCCGCTAGTAAAGCCAGTCCCCGCGTGCACATCTTCTGTCCCACCGCGTGCACACCTAGAATCGGTATCGATTCCTCAAAAGGCCGTCATCTGTGTGCCTTGCAAGTGTAGTTCTTCAGCTTAGGGTGCATGCATGATTAATGCCCCTGGTATCGTAACAGGGGGCACTCACAAGCAGGTAACTGCACTTTAATCTGCAGATCGCTAGTAAGGGGTTTCTTCATCACTGCACTTTTCTTAGGGAATTAGTGATTGGCAGCGTTCAGTATAGAGTTCTAACGCACACTTTTTTAATTTGATATCTTCCACGTTTTCCGCCATTCTCGTCGGATGTGTTGTTTATCGCCGTCAGTTTGGCTCATTGGTGGTTGTGTGTTCTCCCTTTAACTCTGCAGAGTCACGCTGCATGGGCGAGAGTGCACACACCGCATTTTGATTTAATTTGCTCTGACACTTTCCTGGAGTCTGTGCCAGAGAATACAAAGTTTCTCACCAGCTGATTATCAGTCAGTGGCTATGCGCGTCATTCTAGGAATGTGTACCATATCGGCCAGACTGCAAACATTTGGCGTTTGTATAAGTTTGTGTGTGCTTCCATGGGTGGCTCTCTGCTCTTCTATTAAAAGATGATTAGTTCAGTTTCCACTAATGGTTGTGTGTTTTAACGGTGGCTAAGGTGCACAAGTTTTCGACTTCTGGGCCAGGATTCATAGTAAAGAATAATGTCTACTTTAGATTGATTTGTATAAATGTCAGATTCTACATGAATATGTACATTTACCAAGCTGGATAATCCAAAAATTGTGAGAAAAGCCGATGGGTCTGTGAGTTTTTTTGTCAAAGTTGACAATAATATCCCAATTTACAACAAATGTATCTTTAAACACAGATTAGACCACATGCTAACCATTTCTACTCCTGGTCTAAAGAAAGCACTGCTATACAAACAAGCATTGAAAATGCAATAGATCTCGCCTTTTATTAAGTTAAAGCCATTTTCTTCGCTATACAATACCATTAGCAAAGCAAATGGCTTTAACTTAATCAAAGGCGAGACCTATTGCATTTTCAATGCTTGTTTGGGAAGGCCACCGTCTTTTTCTTTCACAAGATGTAGCTAAAGTTACAGCGGACCGCCAAAAGAAACTTCTTGATCTACGTCCTCAACTGCGTGCCATTAATGCCAGATTTGGACTTCTTCACCCCCGTCTCTTCAAGGTTACGTACCAAGAAAAGACCACAACATTTGAAGATCCAGCGGCACTGCACGAATCTCTACACCATCATGGAGCTGTGGTTATGGACACTTCCAAACCTTCTTAATTGGTCTATTTGCCTCGTGTTATGTAGTTATCCTCTTCCCTTGGCTGTTCATTAATTGTGATCTCGTTTTACCTGTTATGTAATATTTTATCATTATACTTATTGTTGCTTTGTTTCTATTGCTTGTATTTCTTTCATATTGTGCTTCGTTCTCTCTATTTTACTCATATTTTTCTTTCCACGATTATTACTTTCATTTATTCATAATTTTTTTCTTTTTATTGTATACAGGTGTCTTTTTCAACAATCCATTCCTTGTTGCCCGTCCTGTTATGTTGCAGTCTTGATTGTCTCTCATCGGGTTTCGGTGACGCTCCGTTGCGGTCGTCGTCGTCTTCTCGTGTAGTCACTCCCCACTAGTTTTGTATTTGTAGGTATGTTTTTCAGTCATCTTTTGTATGACATGTACTGTCTCTTTGTTTTTCATCTTAATGTTTCTCCTTTTACCCTTTCTTCCCTTCTCCCTTTCTTACTCTCTCTTCTTTCTCTTTACTTTCTCTCCCTCTCTTTCCTTTCCCTTGTTCTCTATTCTCGCACGAATTCTTCATCTCTTTTGCCTTCTTCTCCTCCATTTGTTTCAACCAATTTTAATTCAGGTTTCTTGTAAGCATGCTATCTGTTCATACTCTTTTTCACTAAATCACATTCCGGGTTACTAACTGGAACGTTAAAGGGTTAAACAATCCTATGAAAAGGCAACGGGTGCTATCTCATCTAGCCAAGCTAAAAACTGACATCGCCTTACTCCAGGAATCTCATATTCCTGTAGATGAAGCCTCCAAACTGAAGAGATGCTGGGTGGGGCATGTATTTAACTCTCCTGCTATGGGTAAGAAAAATGGAGTTTTGATTTTGTGTCATAAGAAATTACATGTTTCCATTGTCCATCAAGAACATGATGCTGAAGGTCGTTGGGTTATTGTTAAACTTCTTGTTGATAAGATCCCTTTAGTTATTTTTTATATTTATGACCCCAAAGGGGTTGATAAGGTTTTTTGGTCTAATGTCTCCGAAAAGTTACTTTCTTATGATGATGATTATATTATTTTTAGTGGTGATTGCAATCAAGTTTTCGATCCTATTTTAGATAGACATTCTAAAGTTAAGTTTATATCGTCCAAAATGCACTCACAGTTCACTTCCACTGTCCGCCGCAAAGCTTTGGTAGACATTTGGAGATTATGTCACCCTGACCTTAGGGAATATAGCTTCTACTCGTCCTCACATCACTCCCAATCCCGTATTGATTTTCTTTTTCTAAGTAAATCCCTGGCCCATCACTCCATTTATTCCGAAATAGGTTCTATCCTAATTTCGGATCATGCCCCTGTACTTGTAGACATTGATCTTATCCCTTTTCCTCCACACCCAGGAAGATGGCGATTTAATAACTCCTTGATCCCATTTTTTGTCAAAAATTCCATTCTTTTGCCACTGAATTTTTTGCTATCTACAATATCCCGGATTCACCCTTTGTTATGGTATGGGATTCTTTTAAAGCTGCTGCTAGAGGTTTTATTAAAAATGTTGTCTCTTGAAAGAAAAAAACCTTAGAAGCCCAATCCACTCAGTTACTTAATAAAATCAAACAACTTGAATAAACATACTATCATTCCAACACCGAATCCTTCTTGAAGAATCTCATTGACGCTAAATTCACTTTCAACAGATTATCCACTGATGCGGCCTCTAATTATTTATTGAAAAGTAGTTCCCGTTATTATGGGGGTCAAAACAAAAATGGGAAAATTATTGGCTAGTTATCTAAAAGTGAGAAAGGAACGTCCAAAGATAGAATCTCTACAGGGCTCCGCCGGTTTTTCTCTTTTTAAAGATAAAGATATTTTGCAGGAATTTGTTTCCTTTTGTAAGACTTTATATACCCCTGACATTTTCCCTGACCTCCTTTCTTACTTCCAATCTATCCCCCCCTCCTTCCAATCATATTGATTTCGAGCCCTTGGAAGCTGATATTTTGTTAGCAGAAATTACTCATGCTGTTTCTATTCTACGACGTGGAAAAGCTCCTGGTCCAGATGGTTTTACTATTGAATTTTATAATCATTTTGCGAAACTTCTTTTACCACACCTCTTACTTTTATTTCAATCTTTTCTTGACAGTGGTTCCTCACGCGGCACATTTCAAGAAGCATTGATTTGCTTAATTCCCAAGGAAGACAAGGACCCCTCTCTTTGTAAGAACTATTGACCTATTTCTTTGGTCAATACAGATTATAAGATCTTTGCCAAGATTTTGGCCCTTTGTATGGATCCCATCTTACCTGACCTTATTGGCCCAGAACAGTCAGGTTTTATTAAGGGGCGACTTGCTTCTGACAACTCGCGAGTATTTTTCAACGTTTTAAGTAAAGCCTCTTCCTTAGATCACCCTCTGGCCGCGATATCCTTAGATGCTGAGAAAGCATTTGATAGAATTGGTTGGGATTTTATGTTTCATGCTTTAAAATGAGCTGGTTTTCCTCCTACATTTATAACTTATATTTCTCTCTTATATTCAAGCCCCCAAGTGTCTATATTTGTTGGTATGATTTCTGATTATTTTTCATTGCACAGGGGAGTAAGACAGGGATGCCCCTTATCCCCTTTAGTATTTGTCATAGCTTTAGAACCTTTTTTAACCAAGATTAGACGGGATGATCGCATCACTGGTTTCCATTTCGGACCTCATCAAGTTAAATTGTCTGTTTATGCCAACGACATTCTTTTATATTGTTCTGATCCTCAATCCTCCCTTCCTCCTTTCCTTCAACAAGTGTCCTCCTTCTCTAAAATTTCTGGCTTTCGACTTAATGTTGATAAATGTGAAATTTTACCTTTAAATTTTTTATGTCAAAAACACCTTTTTGATCATTCCGGATTTTCTTGGCAGCCCCTTAAAATCAAATACTTGGATATATGGTTTGCTCCTTTATTATCGGACACTTTAAAGTTCAACTTTGATTATATTATTTAACAATTGAAAGCTACCATTACGCGCTGGCATCCCCTTTTCCCATCATGGTGGGGTCATTTAGACTCCATTAAGATGATGCTTTCTCCTCTTATTTTATACATTCTCTCCATGATTCCTATTCATATTCCTGCGTATTATTTTAAGAAAATTGATTCTATCCTCCCAAAAATTTTATGGAAGGGTAAACGTTCTCGTATAGCTTTGTCCTCTTTGAAAAAAGAGGAACCTCATGGGGGTCTTCGGTTTCCTGACTTTAAAACCTATCATCTCGCTTTCTCCTTAAAACAAGCTGCTCGCTGGATCTCTACGAATCATCCTTTCTACCACCCTCTTTGGTTACAAACAGAAAATGTTTCTATTGTTCCTTTCGACTTTAAAGAAATTTTATCTTTCACTTCTAATATGGCTTCTTTACGTTCTCCTATCCTATCCCATTCTCGTAAACTCTTGACTCCTATATTATCTTCCTCTTACCCCTCTATTAGTTCTACTCATCAACAATCCATTTGGCATAATAAATCTCTACGGATTTGTAATCGCTCCATTTACTGGAAATCATGGCTTAAGTTGGATCTCTCAACTTTCAGGTAACCAACCCCTTACTTTTTCTGATCTCCTATCCCAATTTTCCTTACCCTCGTCCTCTCGCTCACAATTTAATCTTCTTTATCCTTCTCTCACTCACTATCTTCAAACCTAACCTTCTACTAACGCCTCTCCTCCTTTGTACAAAAATCTCTCCTCACTATTAGACAACTCTCCTTCAGCTTCCATTTTGTATAAATCTTTCCAATTTTCTTTAGACAGATCCAAAACTAAGGTTGAATTAGCATGGGAAAAAGATTTTTCACAGGTTTGGCCGATCTCTACCTGGGATAAAGTATGGTCTAAAATTCATAAAACCTCCAGGGCTGCTAACGCCACACAAACTCTTTTTCATTTACCATCGAATATTATTTTCCCCAGTGCTTCTGGCATCTTTTTCGCCAGACACACCCTCTATTTGCTGGTCAGGCCCTTGCCCTACTACTGATCTTAAACATATGTTGTTTGAATGTCCCTCAATTCTTCAATTTTGGAAACTTGTTTGGTCCCAAATTCAGAAATATTTTCACTTTCACATCCCCTTTTTTTTTTTAATCACATTTTCCTGGGTACCCTCTCCCCACACTGGCCTCAATCTCCACTGAGTTTTAAGCTTTTGGATTTATTGTTAGCTATCGCATTTCATTTAATAACCTCTAATTGGAAACAAGCCGACAAGGTCACTTTTCGCTCCTGGTGGAATGCTGTTTGTTTTCATCACCGTGTAGTATGTTTCCCCCATATCCTTGGCCATTAAAAGGGACCTTTTATGGCTTCCCCTGACCACTTATTTATCCTTAACTGCTTCTTTACATGTTTCTTCTAAAACTGGATCGAATGATGTGCGAAAACCACCTTAATTTCTCCCTTTGCCCTCTCATTCCTAGTTCATTGATTCTTTATTTTATCTTTGATTATTCCATCATTCTGTTTTTTACTTCCATTTTATTGTTATGCTTACAATGCTAATTGTTCTTTTTTTTTAAATCTAATTTGCTTGTTATTCTCAAATGTTTTTCTACATATTCCTTTCCGCTTCCATATCATTTCCCCTCCCTCCCCTCCTTTTTCTTTATTGTTCTATATGATACATTTTGTTTACCCTTTATTACATAAGGCTTTGTTGTATTATTATATTGCGGTTTCTTCTTTTTCTGTTATCCCTTAATAAACTCAAACTTTAAAATAAAAAGCATTATTTAGAGTTAGGCAGACATGACACTCCGCCACAAACAAGACGGATGTCCCGTCCTCTCTATCACAAGTGCATTATAGTCTATGCCATTTGTCATTATGGTGGTGCGAAAATTTGTCATTTTATTGGAGTTTCCAATCTGAAACTCGAAATAAGGCCCATATTTTGTGTGGCAGAAAAAAAGGTTCAGACCTCATTCAGGTACCAGCCCCTGGCACCCCAGAGGACAGATATTCACTTGAAAATTAAAGTCTCAAGTTTGGATGCATCAGACACGCCCAAGGGACTATTTGCACACAGAATAATGATTCGGAGGATGATAACTGTCTTCCTCCACATCCTCGAGATGCTAGCCTTTAGCTAGTCCCACAAAACGCTAGTGGTCTAAACTCATCCCAGGGGGGCAACATTGATTCCCCTTCTGACAATACTTCTGATGAGGTCTGTTCTTTTAAGTTTGTAGTACGGAACGCAGCAGAACACATCAATGTATGTATCAACTTTTTGCAGGAATTGGCACATTTAGTTACTTAGCCTCTAGACCTCAAAGAAAAGGACTCACTGATGCCAGTGTTCCAGAGGGTTTAATTGTTTCTTTTTTTAGAAGCAACGGAAGAGATCAATACACAAATTCTAATGCAATAAAGGTCTTAGGATACTATATTTAATGAACAAGAAAACAAAAAAAGAGACTTAGAAACCAAGATTGGTGATGACAGAATCATTTATTTGAATCATTTATTTGGGTGCACGATGTCCCATTTAATAAAATCTGTTGGATACACATCTAGCCATTGACACACACTTTGCAGCCGAGCAATCAGAACTGCTGGATACACAAAAAGAATTCTTGAAGTTGGATTGGAGTCCCATCATAATCAGCGTGGCATTCAGTTTTATACAGGATGTCTTCAAGTGAAGGCAGTATCTCAATAGGATTTCAAGCTCGGATACTGTAGAAACATATGTGAGTACCGACTGGCACCTGGGACATACCACCACCTGTACCAGTATGATAATACCATTTCAATATTTTATCAGGTCTAATGTAAAAATTAAAAAATAGCCGAAGTTGATCAAGTCTATATGTAGACATGGTTGGGGTCCTATGGATGCAGAGCAGAGACTCTGCAAATAATTCTTGATTGATCTCACAGGATAGCCAAAATGATCTCTTTGTAGCCCACGGTACATTTTGCTTCTCTAGTGGATTATCACAAACCAAATGCAGGTTGGAAACTTTGGGAAGAGTTTGCGTGACTAAAAGCGCCATAATATCAGGAAGAGTCTGGAAGCTCACCTCCGACATACCAAGAAGGAAAACACAACTATGAAGACATCAAATAAAAATCATGTTGCGGAATCTCAATTTCTTCAGAGACTTGTGTAAATGATGTAAGCATTCTATTACAGTACAACTGGTTGGATTTATACCATAAAGAATCCCTGGAAACCTTAAACAAATACAAAAGGAATAAATTATTCCAGATTGAAGTGTAACCACTTGGTTTCAGAACCTTATGCTACTTGCAGATGTCACGCCAACTAATGCAAATATCTAGTAGAACCTAAAACGTAAAGCTCATGGGATGTCGAGAGGTTAGCACGGCAAAGTAAGTAAAGGCAATTAAACCGACTGACATAGGCATCAATAAATGTAGAAAGAATTTGAGACGTGTTGCATTAGATTAACTAGCTAGGACCCCCTTAGAGGCCCAGCAGTAAGCCTGAAAATTAGGAAACTCTCAGCCGCCTTTAATCAGTGGCAGCTGTGGAAATAAAGAGCTCAGCGAGCTTTTACACGAGACCGAATGATGGTTTTATAGCAGCATCTAGTCTTTCAAAGAAAGAGCCAGGGGCCAGAAAACATAAATCACCTTTAAGAAGACAATCATCATGATCACAATAAACCAAAGTAAGAGGGAAGGGATTCCATTTACTGAAAAGCTGTGTAGCTTCTTCAAATACCCGTTCGTAACTAAAGATCCAAAGCTCTATGCACCGCACACCGAGATACTGGAGCACTAAAGATTCAAACCTCTATGCATTGTACACCCAGATACAGCAGCACTAAAGATCCCGAGCTCTACACACCGTACACCCAGATACTGGAGCACTGAAGATCCTATGCACCGTACACACAGATACTGGAGCGCTAAATATCCTGAGCTCTCCACACCGTACACCCAGATACTGGAGTAGTAAATATCCTAAGCTCTAACCACCATACACCCAGATACTGGAGTAGTAAATATCCTAAGCTCTAACCACCATACACCCAGATACTGGAGCACTGAAGATCATAAGCTCTATCCACCATACACACACCCAGATACTGGAGCACTAAAGATTCAAACCTCTATGCATTGTACACCCAGATACAGCAGCACTAAAGATCCTGAGCTCTACACACCGTACACCCAGATACTGGAGCACTAAATATCCTAAGCTCTAACCACCGTACACCCAGATACTGGAGCACTGAAGATCATAAGCTCTATCCACCATACACACACCCAGATACTGGAGCACTAAAGATCCTATGCACCGTACACACAGATACTGGAGCGCTAAATATCCTAAGCTCTAACCACCGTACACCCAGATACTGGAGCACTGAAGATCATAAGCTCTATCCACCATACACACACCCAGATACTGGAGCACTAAAGATCCTATGCACCGTACACACAGATACTGGAGCGCTAAATATCCTGAGCTCTACACACCGTACACCCAGATACTGGAGCACTGAAGATCATAAGCTCTATCCACCATACACACACCCAGATACTGGAGCACTAAAGATCCTATGCACCGTACACACAGATACTGGAGCGCTAAATATCCTGAGCTCTACACACCGTACACCCAGATACTGGAGCACTGAAGATTATAAGCTCTATGCACCATACACCTGGATACTGGAGCACTGAAGATCCTAAGCTCTATGGACCGTGCACTCACATACTGGAGCTCTAAAGATCCTAAGCTCTATGCACTGTGCACCCAGTTACAGGAGCACTAAAGATCCAAAGCTCTATGCACCATACACCCAGACACTGGAGCACTAATGATCCAAAGCTCTATGCACCATACACCCAGATACCGGAGCTTTGAAGATCCTAAGCTCTATACACCATACACCCAGATACTGGAGCTCTAAAGATCCTGAGCTCTATCCACCATACACCCAGATACTGGAGCACTAAAGATCCTATGCACCGTACACCCAGATACTGGAGTAGTAAATATCCTAAGCTCTAACCACCATACACCCAGATACTGGAGCACTGAAGATCATAAGCTCTATCCACCATACACTCAGATACTGGAGCACTAAAGATCCTATGCACCGTACACTCAGATACTGGAGCACTAAAGATCCTAAGCTCTACACACCGTACACCCAGATACTGGAGCACTGAAGATCCTATGCACCGTACACTCAGATACTGGAGCGCTAAATATCCTGAGCTCTCCACACCGTACACCCAGATACTGGAGTAGTAAATATCCTAAGCTCTATCCACCATACACACACCCAGATACTGGAGCACTAAAGATCCTATGCACCGTACACCCAGATACTGGAGTAGTAAATATCCTAAGCTCTAACCACCATACACCCAGATACTGGAGCACTGAAGATCATAAGCTCTATCCACCATACACACACCCAGATACTGGAGCACTAAAGATCCTTTGCACCGTACACACAGATACTGGAGCGCTAAATATCCTGAGCTCTCCACACCGTACACCCAGATACTGGAGCACTGAAGATTATAAGCTCTATGCACCATACACCTGGATACTGGAGCACTGAAGATCCTAAGCTCCATGGACCGTGCACTCACATACTGGAGCTCTAAAGATCCCAAGCTCTATGCACTGTACACCCAGATACTGGAGCTCTAAAGATCCTAAGCTCTATGCACTGTGCACCCAGTTACAGGAGCACTAAAGATCCTACGCTATAAGCACCGTACATCAAGATACTGGAGCACTAAAGATCCTAAGCTCTATCCACCGTACACCCAGACACTGGAGCACTAATGATCCAAAGCTCTATGCGCCATACACCCAGATACCGGAGCTTTGAAGATCCTAAGCTCTATACACCATACACCCAGATACTGGAGCTCTAAAGATCCTAAGCTCTATGCACCGAACACCCAGATATTGGAGCACTAAAGATGCTAAGCTCTATACACCATACACCCAGATACTGGAGCTCTAAAGATGCTAAGCTCTATGCACCATACACTCAGATACTGGAGCACTAAAGATCCTAAGCACCGTACACCCAGATACTGGAGTAGTAAATATCCTAAGCTCTAACCACCATACACCCAGATACTGGAGCACTGAAGATCATAAGCTCTATCCACCATACACCCAGATACTGGAGCACTAAAGATCCTATGCACCGTACACACAGATACTGGAGCGCTAAATATCCTGAGCTCTCCACACCGTACACCCAGATACTGGAGTAGTAAATATCCTAAGCTCTAACCACCATACACCCAGATACTGGAGTAGTAAATATCCTAAGCTCTAACCACCATACACCCAGATACTGGAGCACTGAAGATCATAAGCTCTATCCACCATACACCCAGATACTGGAGCACTAAAGATCCTATGCACCGTACACACAGATACTGGAGCGCTAAATATCCTGAGCTCTACACACTGTACACCCAGATACTGGAGCACTGAAGATCCTAAGCTCCATGGACCGTGCACTCACCTACTGGAGCTCTAAAGATCCCAAGCTCTATGCACTGTACACCCAGATACTGGAGCTCTAAAGATCCTAAGCTCTATGCACTGTGCACCCAGTTACAGGAGCACTAAAGATCCTAAGCTATAAGCACCGTACATCAAGATACTGGAGCACTAAAGATCCTAAGCTCTATCCACCGTACACCCAGACACTGGAGCACTAATGATCCAAAGCTCTATGCACCATACACCCAGATACCGGAGCTTTGAAGATCCTAAGCTCTATACACCATACACCCAGATACTGGAGCTCTAAAGATCCTAAGCTCTATGCACCGTACACCCAGATATTGGAGCACTAAAGATGCTAAGCTCTATACACCATACACCCAGATACTGGAGCTCAAAAGATGCTAAGCTCTATGCAACGTACAGCCAGATACTGGAGCTCTAAAGATGCTAAGCTCTATGCACCATACACCCAGATACTGGAGCACTAAAGATCCTAAGCTCTATGCACCATACACCCAGATACTGGAGCACTAAAGATCCTAAGCTCTATGCACCGTACATGGAGATACTGGAGCACTAAAGATGCTAAGCTCTATCCCCCGTACACCCAGATACTGGAGCACTAATGATCCAAAGATCTATGCACTGTTTACCTAGATACTGGAGTTCTAAAGATACTAAGCTCTATGCATTGTACACCCAGATACTGGAGCACTAAAGATCCTGAGCTCTGCACCGTACACCCAGATACTGAAGCTCTAAAGATCCTAAGCTCTATGCATTGTAACCCCCGATACTGGAGCACTAAAGATCCTAAGCTCCATGCACCGTGCACTCAGATACTGAAGCTCTAAAGATCCTAAGCTCTATGCATTGTAACCCCGATACTGGAGCTCTAAAAATCCTAATCTCTATGCATTGTACACCCAGACACTGGAGCACTAATGAACCAAAGCTCTTTGCACCGTACTCCCAGATACAGGGGCTCCAAAGATGCTAAGCTCTATGCATTGTACACCCAGATACTGGAGCTCTAAAGATGCTAAGCTCTATGCATTGTACCCCCAGATACTGGAGCTCTAAAGAGCCTAAGCTCTATGCATTGTACCCCCAGATACTGGAGCTCTAAAGATCCTAAGCTCTATGCATTGTACCCCCAGATACTGGAGCTCTAAAGATCCTAAGCTCTATGCATTGTACCCCCAGATACTGGAGCTCTAAAGATCCTAAGCTCTATGCATTGTGCCCCCAGGTACTGGAGCTCTAAAGATCCTAAGCTCTATGCATAGCACACCCAGATACAGGAGCTCCAAAGATACTAAGCTCTGTGCATTGTACACCCAGATACTTGATCTCTAAAGATCCTAAGCTCCATGCACTGTGCACTCACATACTGGAGCTCTAAAGATCCCAAGCTCTATGCACTGTACACCCAGATACTGGAGCTCTAAAGATCCTAAGCTCTATGCATTGTACACCCAGATACTGGAGCTCTAAAGATCCTAAGCTCTATACAATGTACACCCAGATACTGGAGCTCTAAGATCCTAAGCCTTATGGATTGTACACCCGGATACTGGAGCAGGAATTAAGCTCTATGCACCCAGATACTGCAGCACTAAAGATCCTAAGCTCTATGCACCGTACATGCAGATACTGGAGCGCTAAAGATCCTAAGCTCTGCGCACCGTACACCCAGATACTGGAGCTCTAAAGATGCTAAGCTCTATGCATTGTACCCCCAGATACTGGAGCTCTAAAGATGCTAAGCTCTATGCATTGTACACCCAGATACTGGAGCTCTAAAGATGCTAAGCTCTATGCATTGTACCCCCAGATACTGGAGCTCTAAAGATCCTAAGCTCTATGCATTGAACCCCCAGATACTGGAGCTCTAAAGATCCTAAGATCTATGCATTGTACCCCCAGATACTGGAGCTCTAAAGATCCTAAGATCTATGCATTTTACCCCCAGATACTGGAGCTCTAAAGATCAATAAGCTCTATGCATTCAACACCCCGATACTGGAGCTCTAAAGATCCTAAGCTCTATACAATGTAAACCCGGATACTGGAGCACAAATGATCCTAAGCTCTATGCACCCAGATACTGCAGCACTATAGATCCTAAGCCCTATGCACCGTACATGCAGAAACTGGAGCGCTAAAGATCCTAAGATCTGCGCACCGTACACCCAGATACTGGAGCGATAAAGATCTAAAGCTCTATGCACCATACACCCAGATACTGAGCTCTAAAGATCCTAAGCTCTATGCACTGTACACCCAGATACTGGAGTAGTAAAGATCCTAAGCTCTATACACCGTACACCCAGATACTGGAGCACTAAAGATGCTAAGCTCTATCCCCTGTACACCCAGATACTGGAGCACTAATGATCCAAAGCTCTATGCACTATTTACCCAGATACTGTAGCTCTAAAGAGCCTAAGCTCTATGCATTGTACACCCAGATACGGGAGCACTAAAGATCCTAAGCTCTATGCATTGTACACCCAGATACTGTAGCTCTAAAGAGCCTAAGCTCTATGCATTGTACACCCAGATACGGGAGCACTAAAGATCCTAAGCTCTGCACCGTACACCCAGATACTGGAGCTCTAAAGATCCTAAGATCTATGAATTGTGCCCCCAGGTACTGGAGCTCTAAAGATCCTAAGCTCTATGCATAGCACACCCAGATACAGGAGCTCCAAAGATACTAAGCTCTGTGCATTGTACACCCAGATACTTGAGCTCTAAAGATCCTAAGCTCCATGCACTGTGCACTCACATACTGGAGCTCTAAAGATCCCAAGCTCTATGCACTGTACACCCAGATACTGGAGGTCTAAAGATCCTATGCTCTATGCACTGGGCACCCAGATACAGGAGCACCAAAGATCCTAAGCTCTATCCACCGTACACCCAGATACAGGAGCACTAATGACCCAAAGCTCTATGCACCATACACCCAGATACTGGAGCTCTGAAGATCATAAGCTCTATGCACCGTACCCCCAGATACTGGAGCTCTAAAGATCATAAGCTCTACGCATTGTACACTGAGATAGTGGAGCAGTAAACATTTTAAGCTCTATGCACCGTACATCCAGATATTGGAGCACTAATTATTCTAAGCTCTATCCACAGTACACCCAGATACTGGAACTCTAAAGATCCTAAGCTCTATGCACCATATACCCAGATACTGGAGCTCTAAAGATCCTAAGCTCTATGCATTGTACACCCAGATAATGGAGTAGTAAAGAACCTAAGCTCTATGCACCGTACACCCAGATACTGGAGCTCTGAAGATCCTAAACTCTATCCACCGTATACCCAGATACAGGAGCACTAATGACCCAAAGCTCTATGCACCATACACCCAGATACTGGAGCTCTGAAGATCATAAGCTCTATGCACCATACACCCAGATACTGGCGCTCTAAAGATCCTAAGCTCTACGCATTGTACACCCAGATACTGGAGTAGTAAAGATCCTAAGCTCTATGAACCGTACACCCAGATGCTGGAGCACTAAAGATGCTAAGCTCTATGCACCGTACATCCAGATACTGGAGCACTAAAGATCCGAAGCTCTGCACCGTACACCCAGATACTGGAGCTCTAAGGATCCTATGCTCTATGAATTGTACACCCAGATACTGGAGCACTAAAGATCCTAAGCTCTATGCACCGTACCCCCAGATACTGGAGCTCTAAAGATCCTAAGCTCTACGCATTGTACACTGAGATAGTGGAGCAGTAAACATTTTAAGCTCTATGCACCGTACATCCAGATATTGGAGCACTAACTATTCTAAGCTCTATCCACAGTACACCCAGATACTGGAACTCTAAAGATCCTAAGCTCTATGCACCATATACCCAGATACTGGAGCTCTAAAGATCCTAAGCTCTATGCACCGTACCCCCAGATACTGGAGCTTTAAAGATCATGAGCTCTATGCTTTGTACACACAGATACTGGAGCTCTAAAGATCCTAAGAACCATGTGCCGTGCACTCAAATACTGGAGCAGTAAAGATCCTAAGCTCTATGCACTGTAAACCAGATACTGGAGCTCTAAAGATCCTAAGCTATATGCATTGTACACCCAGATACTGGAGAACTAATGATCCAAAGCTCTATGCACTGTACACCCAGATACTGGAGCACTAATGATCCTAAGCTCTATGCACCGTACACCCAGATAATGGAGCTCTAAAGATCCTAAGCTCTATGCATTGTACACCCAGATAATGGAGTAGTAAAGAGCCTAAGCTCTATGCACCGTACACCCAGATACTGGAGCACTAATGATCTAAAGCTCTATGCACCGTACACCCAGATACTGGAGCTCTGAAGATCCTAAGCTTCATGCATTGTACACCCAGATGCTGGAGCACTAATGATCCTAAGCTCTCTGCACCATACACCCAGATACTGGAGCTCAAAAGACCCTAAGCTCTATGCATTGTACACCCAGATACTGGAGTAGTAAAGATCCTAAGCTCTATGCACCGTACACCCAGATACTGGAGCTCTAAAGATCCTAAGCTCTATGCATTGTACCCCCAGATACTGGAGCTCTAAAGATCCTAAGCTCTATGCACTGTACACCCAGATACTGGAGCTCTAAAGAGCCTAAGCTCTATGCACCGTACACCCAGATACAGGAGCTTTAAAGATCATGAGCTCTATGCTTTGTACACACAGATACTGGAGCTCTAAAGATCCTAAGAACCATGTGCCGTGCACTCAAATACTGGAGCAGTAAAGATCCTAAGCTCTATGCACTGTAAACCAGATACTGGAGCTCTAAAGATCCTAAGCTATATGCATTGTACACCCAGATACTGGAGAACTAATGATCCAAAGCTCTATGCACTGTACACCCAGATACTGGAGCACTAATGATCCTAAGCTCTATGCACCGTACACCCAGATAATGGAGCTCTAAAGATCCTAAGCTCTATGCATTGTACACCCAGATAATGGAGTAGTAAAGAGCCTAAGCTCTATGCACCGTACACCCAGATACTGGAGCACTAATGATCTAAAGCTCTATGCACCGTACACCCAGATACTGGAGCTCTGAAGATCCTAAGCTTCATGCATTGTACACCCAGATGCTGGAGCACTAATGATCCTAAGCTCTCTGCACCATACACCCAGATACTGGAGCTCAAAAGACCCTAAGCTCTATGCATTGTACACCCAGATACTGGAGTAGTAAAGATCCTAAGCTCTATGCACCGTACACCCAGATACTGGAGCTCTAAAGATCCTAAGCTCTATGCATTGTACCCCCAGATACTGGAGCTCTAAAGATCCTAAGCTCTATGCACTGTACACCCAGTACTGGAGCTCTAAAGAGCCTAAGCTCTATGCACCGTACACCCAGATACAGGAGCTTTAAAGATCATGAGCTCTATGCTTTGTACACACAGATACTGGAGCTCTAACGATCCTAAGAACCATGTGCCGTGCACTCAAATACTGGAGCAGTAAAGATCCTAAGCTCTATGCACTGTAAACCAGATAATGGAGCTCTAAAGATCCTAAGCTCTATGCATTGTACACCCAGATACTGGAGAACTAATGATCCAAAGCTCTATGCACTGTACACACAGATACTGGAGCACTAATGATCCAAAGCTCTATGCACCGTACACCCAGATAATGGAGCACTAATAAACCAAAGCTCTATGCACTGTACACCCAGATACTGGAGCTCTAAAGATGCTAAGCTCTACGCACCGTACACCCAGATACTGGAGCTCTAAAGATCCTAAGCTCTATCCATTGTACCCCCAGATACTGGAGCTTTAAAGATCCTAAGCTCTATGCAGTCTACACCCAGATACTGGAGCACTGAAGATCATAAGCTCTATGCGCCATACACCCAGACACTGGGCCACTGAAGATCATAAGCTCTATGCACCGTACACCCAGATACTGGAGCACTAATGATCCAAAGCTCTATGTAACGTACACCCAGATACTGGAGCACTAATGATCCAAAGCACTATGCACCGTACACCCAGATACTGGAGCACTAATGATCCAAAGCTCTATGTAACGTAAACCCAGATACTGGAGCACTAATGATCCTAACCTCTATGCATTCTACACCCAGATACTTGAGCACTAATAATCCTAAGCTCTATGCACCATACACCCAGATACTGAGCTCTAAAGATACTAAGCTCTATGCACTGTACACCCAGATACAGGAGCTCTAAAGATCCGAAGCTCTATGCATTGTACACCCAGATACTGGAGCTCTAAAGATCCTATGCTCTATCCACCTTACACAGAGATACTGGAGCACTAATGATGCTAAGCTCTATGCACAGTACACCCAGATACCAGAGCTCTAAAGATCCTAAGCGCTATGCACCATACACCCAGATACTGGAGCACTAAAGATCCTAAGCTCTATGCACCGTACCCCCAGATACTGGAGCTCTAAAAATCCTAAGCTCTACGCATTGTACACTGAGATAGTGGAGCAGTAAACATTTTAAGCTCTATGCACCGTACATCCAGATATTGGAGCACTAATTATTCTAAGCTCTATCCACAGTACACCCAGATACTGGAACTCTAAAGATCCTAAGCTCTATGCACCATATACCCAGATACTGGAGCTCTAAAGATCCTAAGCTCTATGCATTGTACACCCAGATAATGGAGTAGTAAAGAACCTAAGCTCTATGCACCGTACACCCAGATACTGGAGCACTAAAGAGCCTAAGCTTCATGCATTGTACACCCAGATGCTGGAGCACTAATGATCCTAAGCTCTCTGCACCGTACAACCAGATACTGGAGCACTAAAGAGCCTAAGCTTCATGCATTGTACACCCAGATACTGGAGCTCAAAAGATCCTAAGCTCTATGCATTGTACACCCAGATACTGGAGTAGTAAAGAGCCTAAGCTCTATGCACCGTACACCCAGATACTGGAGCTCTAAAGATCCTAAGCTCTATGCATTGTACCCCCAGATACTGAAGCTTTAAAGATCCTAAGCTCTATGCAGTCTGCACCCAGATACTGGAGCTCTAAAGATCCTAAGCTCTATGCACTGTACACACAGATACTGGAGCACTAATGAGCCAAAGCTCTATGTAACGTACACCCAGCTACTGGAGCACTAATGATCCTAAGCTCTATGCACCGTACACCCAGATAATGGAGCACTAATAAACCAAAGCTCTATGCACTGTACACCCAGATACTGGAGCTCTAAAGATGCTAAGCTCTACGCACCGTACACCCAGATACTGGAGCTCTAAAAGATCCTAAGCTCTATGCACGGCATCTCCAGATCCTGGAGCTTTAAAGATCCTAAGCTCTAGGCAGTCTACACCCAGATACTGGAGCACTAATGATCCAAAGCTCTATGTAACGTACACCCAGATACTGGAGCACTAATGATCCTAAGCTCTATGCAGCATACACCCAGATACTGGAGCACTAATGAACCAAAGCTCTATGCAACGTACACCCAGATACTGGAGCACTGAAGATCATAAGCTCTATGCACCATACACCCAGATACTGGAGCTCTAAAGATCCAAAGCTCTATGCACCATACACCCAGATACTGGAGCACTGAAGATCCTAAGCTCTATGCACCACACACACACCCAGATACTGGAGTACTAAAGATCCTAAGCTCTATGTAACGTAAACCCAGATACTGGAGCACTAATGATCCTAACCTCTATGCATTCTATACCCAGATACTTGAGCACTAATGATCCTAAGCTCTACACACCGTACACCCAGATACTGGAGCACTAATGATCCTAAGCTCTATGCACCGTACACCAGATACTGGAGCTCTAAAGATCCAAAGCTCCATGCACCCTACACCCAGATATTGGAGCTCTAAAGATTCAAAGCTCTATGCACCATACACCGAGATACTGGAGCTCTAAAGATCAAAAGCTCTATGCATTTTACCCCCAGATACTGGAGCTTTAAAGATCCTAAGCTCTATGCAGTCTACACCCAGATACTGGAGCTCTAAAGATCCTAAGCTCTATGGACTGTACACCCAGATACTGGAGCACTAATGATCCAAAGCTCTATGCACTGTACACCCAGATACTGGAGCACTAATGATCCAAAGCTCTATGCACCGTACACCCAGATACTGGAGCTCTAAAGATGCTAAGCTCTGCGCACCGTACACCCAGATACTGGAGCACTAATGATCCTAAGCTCTATGCACCATACACCCAGATTCTGGAGCTCTGAAGATCCTAAGCTCTATGCATTGTACACCCAGATACTGGAGTAGTAAAGATCCTAAGCTCTATGCACCGTACACCCAGATACTGGAGCTCTAAAGATCCTAAGCCCTATGCATTGTACCCCCAGATACTGGAGCTCTAAAGATCCTAAGCTCGATGCATTCAACACCCAGATATACTGGAGCTCTAAAGATCCTAAGCTCTATGCAATATACACCCAGATACTGGAGCTCTAAGATCCTAAGCTTTATGCATTGTACACCCTGATACTGGAGCACGAATGATCCTAAGCTCTATGCACCCAGATACTGCAGCACTAAAGATCCTAAGCCCTATGCAACGTACATGCAGATACTGGAGCGCTAAAGATCCTAAGCTCTGCACACCGTACACCCAGATACTGAGCTCTAAAGATCCTTAGCTCTATGCACTGTACACCCAGATACTGGAGTAGTAAAGATCCTAAGCTCTATGCACCGTACACCCAGATACTGGAGCACTAAAGATGCTAAGCTCTATGCACCATACACCCCGATACTGGTGCACTAAAGATCCACAGCTCTATGCACTATTTACCCAGATACTGTAGCTCTAAAGAGCCTAAGCTCTATGCATTGTACACCCAGATACTGGAGCACTAAAGATCCTAAGCTCTATGCATTGTATCCCCAGGTACTGGAGCTCTAAAGATCCTAAGCTCTATGCATTGTACACCCAGATACAGGAGCTCCAAAGATACTAAGCTCTATGCATTGTACACCCAGATACTTGAGCTCTAAAGATCCTAAGCTCCATGCACCGTGCACTCACATACTGAAGCTCTAAAGATCCCAAGCTCTGTGCACCCAGATACTGGAGCTCTAAAGATCCTAAGCTATATGTAACGTACACCCAGATACTGGAGCACTAATTATCCAAAGCTCTATGCACCATACACCCAGAAACTGGAGCTCTGAAGATCCTAAGCTCTATGCACCATAC
Organism: Calotriton arnoldi; assembly: GCA_963921515.1. Lineage (NCBI taxonomy): Eukaryota > Metazoa > Chordata > Amphibia > Caudata > Salamandridae > Calotriton > Calotriton arnoldi. The sequence goes on from CAWUFW010017878.1 coordinate 214,527, forward strand.
ACCCAGATACTGGAGCTCTAAAGATCCTAAACTCTATGCATTGTACCCGAATTGGAGTAGAGACACCATTTATTGTCTTTTACTCTCCGCTGCAACTGATGAGGCATATCTTTATACCCAACTAGGTCGCCTCATTTCCCCAAGGGTAATGTCCCTGGGGACCACCAGTGGTAGGTAGCATTGCACCTCACCACTCACGTGTAGATAGTTTCACTTTTATTCACATGGTCCTGAAGAATCGCCCATGATCACTCCTTGACAACATTAGACGAGAAACATGTTGACCTCCTGGGAGTAGAGTACTCGTTTCGTCACATTATAACAAAAGATTTACCCCTCCCTCTTGACTTTTAATCAGGTTGGGTCCCTCGCAGAATAAATTTTACAACAGAGGAGTCCCTTACCTGTTTTATCACCACTTCATACATCTACACTCACGTAGGCCCCTCACACCCACGTCACCCTTACGGCAAGGAACAAAAGATCTCTGATAAAGAGCCCCTTTAAGGGTGCCCGTCGGGCATTGCAGCGCTGGCCCGACGAGGAGCAGGCCCATATGATGAAGCGTGACACCTAGCTTGCTGGGTGTGTGAGGGCCCTAGTTCCGCAAGGAGGATTCCCCCTCCTCACGACCTGTAGAACCTTTCATAGTATTCATCTTGTGAGTGATTAATACATCACTTAGGAACTTCGTACCCTTTCTCTTGTTAAACAATTTAATCTTCCCATGTCTACATTAAAAGAAGGTGTCCTTGTGTAATGTAACTGGTGCTCACGTTAAGCGCTCCAATACCTTCGGCTTGACTGTGTGCTGAATAAAGAATGCAACAATTTTTTTTAAAACAGAGGCTTACCAGAACCATGACGTGGACAAAGCCATCTGGCCTCCCAACTATTTTATTTTGCCTCCCTGTTCACTAGGTGTTATGTTGCCACAGGTCACCCACGGCAATGGGAAGGGGGGGCAACACGAGGGAATAAGCGAACACAGGGTGGGAGGGAGCAGATGACAGATCAGCTACAAAAGATTAACTCTATAGAGTGTTGTAATGAAAAGAAAAAATAGCTCCCAAAAGTGCGAGCAGTGTAAGGACACAAGTACTTGGGCCATGCTCCAGGAGATGGTCGCACTCAAGAAGAGGGAAGTGCTGACCGCAGCGCTGACCAGCAGGAAGCAAGCGATCGAGAGTGGCTTTGATGCCCACGAATGGTAGGTAATGGGCAGCCTCCAAGCCCACTATCAGTAAACAAAACGTCTCGAAGAGACAGCGAATGCGTCGCCTACGCAAGACCTAAAAATTGAGGCTCTATCAAGCAACATATCTATTTATATATTGGCAGGGTGTCCACATGTTTACTGCTCGGACTCGGACTCACAGACAGAGCCTCTTTACAGGCCTGCTTGGCTGACTCACTGACTTTCCATTAAGGATTTTTTTGCTACTCTAAGTCATTTTAAAGGTCAATGAAGATCCCAGCCTGGGAAGGAAAAGCGACTTGTAATCCTAATTTTCTGAAGTCTAGGATTACTCTTTTTTTTATCCAAGTACCGAAATCAGGATGTAGTAGTGTTGTTCAGGGGTTGTGGTGATGGCACATTAATATATACATCGATCTCTTCAAATTTACTCGTAAATTGAATTACATAAGTATTTCAAATTGAAACCCACAAGTAAAATCAAAAACGTCAAACAACCTCTAAGTGAAACAACAGATATTCAAACGGTCAATGACTTGGCGGCTCTAGAGGTATTGGAACATCTACGCATGGGAGATGATGGTAATCCAGCCAATGTAGCAGATATTGCACACAGGTCGAGACAATTAGGCATTGAACAACAAACGGTTGAGAGACCCTTTAAACCGGTATCGCAGTTTGTCCCACAAACGCCTCTAGACGCTATCGATGTCTTTTCAGATGCAGTGAACAATGATTTACTGAATCTTAGAATAAAAGGTCTTCAGATGGCAAAAAGCAACAACATCACAAAAGAGCAAAGAGAGGCTTTGAAAAATCTACAAATGGACACCTCACTAGTTTGCAAGCCGTCAGATAAAGGCGGTAATGTGGTGCTTCTTACGAAAGAACAGTATTGCGAAGAAGCCTTGAAACAACTGTCTGACCATAGCAACTATGAAAGATCTTCAAAAGAAAAGTATAATCAATCGATTACAAATTACCATTCTCTCATTAAAAAATGGTACAACAAAACAATGTTGGGGACGGAGGAGTACTTGTTTCTTCGAAATTTAAATCCTATTACTCCGACCTTTTACCATATCCCCAAATTGCATAAGAACATTGAATGTCCTCCGGGAAGACCAATTATCTCCTCACAAGGGAGCTTGATGGAACACTTATCAATGTTTATAGATCATTTTTTATTTCAATGGGTACTACAATTGACCTCTTACGTGAAAGACACTAAAGATTTTTTAAACAAGGTAGCCACAATAAGTTGGGATCCATCATACCAACTCATGGTACTGGATATCACCAGTCTATACACCTGTATAGAACATTCAAATGGACTTAAGGCTGTACAGTTCTACTTAAATCAACGTCCATTAAAACTTGCTGAGCACAACTTAATGTTGTTAGAGTTTACAGAATTTTGTCTAACAAACAAAATTTTTCTCTTCCAGGATGACTATTCTAAACAGATCTCTGGGATGGCCATGGGCACCTGCTTCGCCCCCAGTTATGCAAATTTATTCGTGGGGTGGTGGGAGGAGCAGATGCCCAGGTCCTACCAGGGAGACAAAGGTCAGGGAGAAGTTGTAGCCTGGCACAGGTATATAGATGACCTGTTTTTAGTTTGGAATGGTACTGTGACATCTGCTTTGGAATATATACAAATTTTAAATAATACCTTGAATTTACATTTCTCCGGGGTAGTTAGTTCAGTGGCAGCGAACTACCTTGACCTGAGGATATTTATAGCAGATGGTAAAATCAATACAGCTCTGTACAGAAAGCCTACCGCAGGTAATTCTACACTTCACGCTTTGAGCAGTCACCCGCCAAAGCTAATACAAAGTATCCCATACGGTGAACTCTTGAGGCTTAAAAGGAATAGCTCAAGGAACTGCGATTTTGAGATAGCAGCTCATGAATGTATTATGAGGTTCACCAAAAGAGGATATGATATCCTGCTTTTGGAAAGTACTCTGAATAGGGTCAGGGCCATTCCTAGACAAAAACGATTGGTGATTATAAATCTAAGAACTATAAAAAGGATAACCAAGAAGGTAAATTCAGAATGATTACTACATTCTCAGATGGTGCAAATGCCCTGAGAAGAATTCTGAAGAACTGGCATATCCTTAAAACGGATACAGTCATCTGTAATGATATACCAAGGTTCCCGTTGGTGACATTCAAAAAGGCTAGATCTATAAGAGACATGTTAGTTCAAAGTCATCAAAGTAAGGACACACAAAAACTGGGCACTATCAGAGAGATGAGAGGATTCTTTCTGTGTGGGAAGTGCAAAGCTTGCAGTAAAAGCAAGAGAGTTCTAGGATATGATATTCTAGACATTAAAAAAGAGAAAAATATCGAAATTTATAACTTGCAATACCTCACACGTAGTATATTGCTTATTGTGTCCTTGCGGGCCAAGATACATAGGCAGCACCATTCACCCAGTCAAGGTCTGCATTTTAGAACATATGCGGGCCATTGCGAAAAAGATGAATCCTATCCAGTAGCAAGGCATTTTGCCATTTCGCATCAGAGCGACAGGGACCTGTTGCAATACTTTGGCCTGGACTGTGTCCCAACTAATGTACGTGGTGGGGATAGAATCCAAAAATTACGTAGATTAGAGTCCCGTTATATAATCTATTTGCAAACCAAATATCCAAAAGGTCTGAATAGCGGGGAAGAGTTGGCAGCGCATTTATGAGTTTGAACTGGAAAGTAAGCCGATACACGGCTTAATTAAAGTGTGTAATGTGTAAGGAGGATATGAGGTCAGCAGATGCAATTGTTTTGAACAAGGACCTTTTCATTATATTGCACGAGGTTTTCAGAAAGCTGATATACGGCTGAAGGTATTACAATTCAATGCAGATACATGGCGCAATTGTATAGATTGTTTTGAAACGGAACACTAAAATATGCAAGCCGATATAGGGCTAAAATGTGAATGCATAAATTTAGAAGTTCACAACAATCAAAGATATGTAATAAAATGTGATTTTAGCCTCATGTGTAATGATATAATGTACACGCTAAGATGGCGCTCATGAATAGGGTTTGATTTTAGTCCTTTTTCAATGACAATGAATTCAAACTGGTTTTAAATCTAGCCACGGCCCAAGTGTCAGTAACACCGACGAAGGCGCTACGCCGAAACGCGTTTGTTTGTTGCTTTGAGGCAATAAAGATTTTCTGCAACTACCCCGTGAGTGCTGGCTTCTGTTCATTAGATGGAGAACAGTGGAGCTTTGGGATAATTCGCGGTGCACCTCCGTGATGCCAGCACCCGTTTGAGAGTGCTTCCTGACTGAAAAGTGCACAGGAGCAGCAATATCTATATATATCTTTATATAACTCATGGTTAAATTGCATATATGTGTGGTCTGAGGCCCTTGGAACCAAAGAGATTTTGATTTAAGTGCAGGTATTAGACTAATGTCCACACATCTGGTCACTCACGGAAAAGACTTACCGAGGATTGCCCGGCGATCCTGACACCTCGACTAGTTTGAATTCAGCGGCACAGCCTTTGGCACGGGCATATTCCTGAACGCCCTTCATAGGATCCTTATGCAGGTACCTCATCAGGTCTTCAACACTACTTGATCTGGAAGCTTTGGTATTACCAGGGGTAAGTTTGGAAGAAGAAAATACTTCCTTTGTAGGAGCTTGTATTTTTGGTGCCTGTAGATAAAGGGAGCAAGCGATACAGATTTAGGAGTAGGAGCTAGCACTAACATTGTTTCCTTATAATTAGTATGCTACAGACTGCAGAGAGCAACAGGTGCCACAAATGCAAACAGAGAACACACACAGATGTAGGAAACTTCTACAGCCCCTGGGTAAATGGAATGTTTACAGCATACATGAGACAAGTCACAAGCTCATCTACCAGAAGAATGTAGACTGTGGATGGAACTAGGAACATAGATAAAGCATGGGAACCACAACCAGCATGAGGAACAGAAACCACGCCGACAGCATCTGTGCCACAACCAGCATGAGGAACAGAAACCATGGCGACAGCATCTGTGCCAAAACCAGTATGATGAACAGACCCCATTGGGACAGCATCTGTACCACAACCAGCATGATGAACAGAAACCACGGTGACAGCATCTGTGCCACAACCAGCATGATGAACAGAAACCATTGGGACAGCGTCTGTGCCACAACCAGCATGAGGAACAGAAACCAGAACGACAGCATCTGTACCACAACCACCATGAGTAACAGAAACTATTGGGACAGCATCTGTGCCACAACCAGCATGATGAACTGCAACCATAGCAACAGCATCTGTGCCACAACCAGCATGAGGAACAGAAACCACGGCGACAGCATCTGTGCCACAACCAGCATGAGGGACAGAAACCAAGGCGACAGCATCTGTGCCACAACCAGCATGAGGAACAGAAACCACGGCGACAGCATCTGTGCCACAACCAACATGATGAACAGAAACCATTGGGAGAGCGTCTGTGCCACAACCAGCATGAGGAACAGAAACCAGTGCGACAGCATCTGTACCACAACCACCATGAGAAACAGAAACTGTTGGGACAGCATCTGTGCCACAACCAGCATGAGGAACAGAAACCAAGGCGACAGCATCTGTGCCACAACCAGCATGATTAACAGAAACCATTGGGACAGCTTCTGTTCCACAACCAGCATGAGGAACAGAAACCATTGGGACAGTGTCTGCGCCACAACCAGCACGAGGAACAGAAACCAGGGCGACAGCCGCTGTGCCACAACCAGCATGAGGAACAGAAACCAAGGCGACAGCATCTGTGCCACAACCAGCATGATGAACAGAAACCACAGCGACAGCATCTGTGCAACAAGCATTTGCAATGCAATAGGTCTCGCAGTTGTTAGAGTTTGAGCTATTGGCATTGTAAATGGCAATGCCTTTTATTTATGTGTTGGTTTTTAAAACATAAATAAAAGGCATTGTCATTTACAATGCCAATAGGTTAAACTCTCGCAAATGCGAGACCTATTGCATTGCAAATGCTTGTTACACATGGTAATACTGTCTGGGCAAAAATGTCACCTTATTAGTACCAGTCTAACAACCAAATATATAAATAAGCGACTGAAAGATGACCAGCTAACGTCTGTGAAGGGTCTTCCAAAGCGTGTGAACATATATTACCAGGTTTTCAGTAACCTTTGATCCTTTTGAGTTAGAAACAATTTATCTACAGATTATGCGCCAGATGAGGGATAATTATGCAAAATAAAGCAGAAGCAGCAAACACAGGATCGCATAATTCCAGTGGCCCCCCCATGACCTAATATTATATTTGAACTCTAACTTTTTGATATTCAAACTGGACCTTCTCCATACCTGTCCATTGGGTGCAACGTGATGACTATCGTGACCCCCGAGCCCCTACCCCTCGGCTGCCAAAACATACTTTTGCAGACAGTTCCATTTAAAGATGGTGGAGTGTTTCTAAGGACGGTGGAGGGGCTCTAATGACGGTGGAGGGGCTCTAATGACGGTGGAGGGGCTCTAATGACGGTGGAGGGGCTCTAATGACGGTGGAGGGGCTCTAATGACGGTGGAGGGGCTCTAATGACGGTGAAGGGGCTCTAATGACGGTGGAGGGGCTCTAATGACGGTGGAGGGGCTCTAATGACGGTAGAGGGGCTCTAATGACGGTAGAGGGGCTCTAATGACGGTAGAGGGGCTCTAATGACGGTAGAGGGGCTCTAAGGACGGTGGAGCGGCTCTAAGGACGGTGGAGCGGCTCTAAGGACGGTGGAGCGGCTCTAAGGACGGTGGAGCGGCTCTAAGGACGGTGGAGCGGCTCTAAGGACGGTGGAGCGGCTCTAAGGACGGTGGAGCGGCTCTAAGGACGGTGGAGCGGCTCTAAGGACGGTGGAGCGGCTCTAAGGACGGTGGAGCGGCTCTAGGGACGGTGGAGCGGCTCTAAGGACGGTGGAGTGGGTGGAGTGGCTCTAAGGAAAGTGGAGAGGCTCTAAGGACGGTGGAGTGGCTCTGAGGACGGTGGAGTGGGTGGAGTGGCTCTAAGGACGGTGGAGTGGGTGGAGCGGCTCTAAGGACGGTGGAGCGGCTCTAAGGACGGTGGAGCGGCTCTAAGGACGGTGGAGCGGCTCTAAGGACGGTGGAGCGGCTCTAAGGACGGTGGAGCGGCTCTAAGGACGGTGGAGTGGGTGGAGTGGCTCTAAGGAAAGTGGAGAGGCTCTAAGGACGGTGGAGTGGCTCTAAGGACGGTGGAGGGGCTCTAAGGACGGTGGAGTGGCTCTAAGGACGGTGGAGGGGCTCTAAGGACGGTGGAGGGGCTCTAATGACGGTGGAGGGGCTCTAATGACGGTGGAGGGGCTCTAATGACGGTGGAGGGGCTCTAATGACGGTGGAGGGGCTCTAATGACGGTGGAGGGGCTCTAATGACGGTAGAGGGGCTCTAATGACGGTAGAGGGGCTCTAATGACGGTAGAGGGGCTCTAATGACGGTAGAGGGGCTCTAATGACGGTAGAGGGGCTCTAATGACGGTAGAGGGGCTCTAATGACGGTAGAGGGGCTCTAATGACGGTGGAGCGGCTCTAATGACGGTAGAGCGGCTCTAAGGACGGTGGAGCGGCTCTAAGGACGGTGGAGCGGCTCTAAGGACGGTGGAGCGGCTCTAAGGACGGTGGAGCGGCTCTAAGGACGGTGGAGCGGCTCTAAGGACGGTGGAGCGGCTCTAAGGACGGTGGAGCGGCTCTAAGGACGGTGGAGCGGCTCTAAGGACGGTGGAGCGGCTCTAAGGACGGTGGAGCGGCTCTAAGGACGGTGGAGCGGCTCTAAGGACGGTGGAGCGGCTCTAAGGACGGTGGAGTGGGTGGAGTGGCTCTAAGGACGGTGGAGCGGCTCTAAGGACGGTGGAGCGGCTCTAAGGACGGTGGAGCGACTCTAAGGACGGTGGAGCGACTCTAAGGACGGTGGAGCGACTCTAAGGACGGTGGAGCGACTCTAAGGACGGTGGAGTGGCTCTAAGGACGGTGGAGTGGGTTGAGTGGCTCTAAGGATGGTGGAGTGGCCCTAAGGATGGTGGAGTGGCCCTAAGGATGGTGGAGTGGCCCTAAGGATGGTGGAGTGGCCCTAAGGATGGTGGAGTGGCCCTAAGGATGGTGGAGTGGCTCTAAGGATGGTGGAGGGGCTCTAAGGACGGTGGAGGGGCTCTAAGGACGGTGGAGGGGCTCTAAGGACGGTGGAGGGGCTGTAAGGATGGTGGAGTGGCTCTAAGGGACCCACGGAACATTTCATTAAAGAACACACACACGCCCTGGATCTGCCTCCTACTCCCTTTTGTAGTGTGCAGCTGTAGCACACGGATGGGTAGTGCCACTGTCCTGACCTGAAATCAAGGACAGGAGGTGCCACCAGAACAGTAGCCCCCAGAAGGGGACTGGCAGCTGTGCAGTTGCTTACCCCACAGCGGGTCCAAATGAGCTTGAGGACTCCGCCCAGAAGTGCAGCAGAAGGACTATGACACGCGGAGGTGGAGGACACTTTTCCTTTGAGACATTCTAGTCGCCTGTCCCCTTCTACTTACCTGAAACAATCACCTATGTCCCAGCACATACATGTTAAACGAGGAGCAGAACTGGCGACTGTGCAGTTCCTATTCAATAGTGTATATTTCCACATGCTAAATGAGGACATATTTTATTTCAGCGTTGCTAACACTGGCAATATGTGCACAATAAATACATAAAAACTGCAAATAGAATATGTGTATACGTGCAACCGGAAACTTTGAAAGTCAAAGAAATGTTCAATATTGAGTGCATTTGTACACATACCTTTCTTTGGTGAGATGACCGGCGGGCGGTTCTGTGACTGTCTCGCTCTTTCTCCCCGCTCCGTCACCCAAGCTTTTTTTTTTGCATATTTATATAGCGCGAACTCGACCCGAAGGTATTGGAGCGCTTTATATGAGCACCGGTTACGTTACAAAAGGACACCTTAATTTTTTATTTTTTTTGGTAGGCACGGGGAGATTAGGTGATTTGCCCAGAATCACAGGATGTGGAGTTTCACCCGCCAGTTCAAAGGCTGGAACCCCTTAATTAAGGAGCAGACCTGGCGTTAGGGCAGGTCGACAGTGTAGGAAGAGCATTGTAGGTGAAATATTTGTGCTTGTTTACACCACAAAGATTGGAAAGCCTACACCAATGGCCACGCCCGCTGGGTATGGGATTTCATGCCTCGGGATAAAGACCCAGGAGCAATCACATTAATAAATGTGATGTCGGCACAGGTCAGCGCGAGCCCAGGTTATCTAAGCAGCGCATGCCAGCTGCGTCAGTTAGAGTTACCTGGGGCTTCTCGGACACGCGCACGTGACTTGTCTGGGAATTTTCTGCACGTTTTCTTCCCGATTCAGCTTTCCTCACTGAGTCACTCTGGCCTTCGAGCCCTCCTCGCGCGCCCTCCTCTGCGGTCAGATTCCTGAGGACACCAGGGTCTAATGACAGAGATTCCTTCTCGCATCAATCTCCCTTCAGGTGGAGTTGGGCCGTCATCAGAAGTGGAGTCTAGCGTGACTTTCTGCCATCCGGTTTCAGAAACATGCTGTCAACAAGCTGAAGACACGCCGTGAGCGTGCGCATCGGCTGCCTGGACAGGAGATGTGCACGCGTATGGTGCGAGCAGGCGTTGTGATAACGCCGCGAGCCGTACGCGTGCACATCTCCTGTCTGTTAAGCTTCGGCACAGACAGTTGATGTGCACGAGTACGGCTTGCGGCGCTATTACAACTCCTGCTCGCACCATGCGCGTGCACATCTCCTGTCCTGCATCGGAGCAAAAGTCGGCAACAATAGATCTCGCATAGCGAGCAGCGCTTTGCGCTGCATCGCTAGGCGAGACCTAAAAACCAGCATGATGAACAGCAACCATGGCGACAGCATCTGTGCCACAACCAGCATGAGGAACAGAAACCACGGCAGCAGCAGCTGTGCCACAACCAGCATGAGGAACAAACCGTTGGGACAGCGTCTGTGCCACATCCAGCATGAGGAACAGAAACCAAGGCGACAGCAGCTGTGCCACAACCAGCATGGGGAACAAACCATTGGGACAGCGTCTGTGCCACATCCAGCATGAGGAACAGAAACCAAGGCGACAGCAGCTGTGCCACAACCAGCATGAGGATCAGAAACCATGGCAACAGCATCTGTGCCACAACCAGCATGATGAGCAGAAACCATTGGGACAGTGTCTGTGCCACAACCAGCATGAGGAACAGAAACCATTGGGACAGTGTCTGTGCCACAACCAGCATGAGGAACATAAACCATTGGGACAGTGTCTGTGCCACAACCAGCATGAGGAACAGAAACCATTGGGACAGTGTCTGTGCCACAACCAGCATGATGAACAGAAACCATTGGGACAGCGTCTGTGCCACAACCAGCATGAGGAACAGAAACCAAGGCAACAGCATCTTTACCACAACCAGCATGAGGAACAGAAACCATTGGGACAGCATCTGTGCCACATCCAGCATGATGAATAGAAACCACGGAGATAGCGTCTGTGCCGCAACCAGCACAAGGAACAGAAACCACGGCGACAGCAGCTGTGCCACAACCAGCATGAGGAACAGAAACCATTGGGACAGCATCTGTACCACAACCAGCATAATTAACACAAACCACGGTGACAGCATCTGTGCCGCAACCAGCATGAGGAACAGAAACCACGGCAACAGCGTCTGTGCCACAACCAGCATGATGAACAGAAACCATTGGGACAGCGTCTGTGCGACACCCAGCAGAAACCACGGCGACAGCAGCTGTGCCACAGCCAGCATGATGAGCAGAAGCCACGGCAACAGCATCTGTGCCACAACCAGCATGAGGAACAGAAACCATTGGGACAGCGTCTGTGCCACAACCAGCATGAGGAACATAAACCACGGCGACAGCAGCTGTGCCAAAACCAGCATGAGGAACAGAAACCATTGGGACAGCATCTGTGCCACAACCAGCATGAGGAACAGAAACCATGGCGACAGCGTCTGTACCACAACCAGCATGATGAACAGAAGCCACGGCGACAGCATCTGTGCCACAACCAGCATGAGGAACAGAAACCATTGGGACAGCATCTGTGCCACAACCAGCATGAGGAACAGAAACCATGGCGACAGCATCTGTGCCAAAACCAGCATGAGGAACAGAAACCATTGGGACAGCGTCTGTGCCACAACCAGCATGAGGAACAGAAACCATTGGGACAGCGTCTGTGCCAACCAGCATGAGGAACAGAAACCAAGGCGACAGCATCTGTGCCACAACCAGCATGATAAACAGAAACCACGGCGACAGCTTCGGTGCCACAACTAGAATGCAGACAAAAACAAAGACCACAAGAAGCAAGGAGAAACTGCTAAGAGGACATAGTTACTACAAACCACACGAGCACCGTTCTAACAAACAGTAAACCAAACCAATCAAGATAGCATAACTACAACAAAGATTAACTGGAAAGTATATAGAGAGAGAACTGTTCACAAAACATAAAAACCATTGCAAGAGGAAGGTAACCACTAACAGAAAGAAGAAACCCTAATGAGATCATTGCTGCTAAAAGCAGCACACAGAAACCAAGGACAGAACCTCATTTAAAAGAAACAACAAATATAAATTATCAGGAGAATATGATTACATAAAAACAGCAAGCAAGAAGAAACCTAGGAAAGAGGGTTACCACATACGGAATCCAGAAATCTCACAGAGCATGGGTACCACAGACAGCAAGCACAAACGATGGCGAGAGGATGTCATCACAAACAAGCAAGAACCTTTGGATTGCTACCACAAGCATCAGGCAGAAAGCATGCTGAAGAGAGGGTGGTAACAATGAACAGGAAGCAGAAACCACAGATAGAGGAGAGTTACCACATACAGTATATAGAGAGCACCGTTAGAAAAACGAGCATCACTACAAGCAGCATCCAGAAATCATGGACACAACATAGCGATAACAAGCAGCAAGCTGAAACCACAGAAAGAGAATGGTTACCACAAAATACATGCAGAAACAATGTTGTGAAAATACAAACAGCAAGCAAAACTGTCAAAGAGAGTAATTCTTAAAAAATCAACCATGCATGAACATAGGTACCACAAACAGCAAGCAGTAATTACAGTGGCAGCAAGAGTACCTAAACATCAAACCAAACCCATCAAGTGGGCATGGTTACAGGCAAGCAGAACTACGGAAGGGGAAGAGTTACAGCAAGAAGAAAGAAAATAGCGGTTACTATAAACGGCAAACAGAAACCATGCTCAAAGGGCTGCTAGCAAAACAATCAGAAACTGTTGAAAGCATGATTACAGCAAATGAAAACCATGGAGACAAGAAGGGGACCACAAAAAAAGAAGCAGAACATGTAAAGAAAATATGGTTATCACTAACAGCAAGAAATAACAAGAAACACAAGGAGAAACCATTGACAGCACAGTTACCACTACGAAAAACATGGAGAGAGTATAGGTAAGCAAGTAGAAACCATGTCAAGAGGAACATTATCCCAAACTGCAAACTGTCTGTACCTTTTCTGGAATGAGTAACCCGTCTGGTTCTTTTTCCAGCTCCTTCAGTGCTGCCTCGGCGGCCAGTTGCTTTGCTAACTTTGTGCTGTTGGCAGAAACTGCTGGAAAGATCCGGTCACCAAATGTTACACAGAAGCTGAACCTACAAAGAGTGGAGAGATGATCATCAGGCCACTTCCAAAAATAAATACTGGACCCAGTCCATGTACAGAAACTACCTTTGACAGCAGAACCGTACAGAATCACAAGGAGTAATTATGCCTTGCACAAGGTATAGGGGTGTCAGGAGCCTGCGGAATGTACTCACCCTCTAACAATAGCGCCTCAACTTTCAGGTCATTTATCTGGTTCGTGAATCCATAGAATGTTAAAATGTGCATCCCTAACTTGAACCTTCAGAATGCAAAGTTGTGCAGCCCTAACAGGACTTGTCATAGTATACAAGGCACCATTGGTGCTTCTGCTGCTTTTCAATGAAGCTTCAATACATCGGGCAACATCAGAGCAGGTGCCTTAGTATTACGAATAAGGAAAGCAGACGTCTGAACTGTCACTTGTACCCAGTCCACACCCATTACACACCTACCTCTCCCCATCACACCCACCTCTCCTCCTTCACATCCACCTCCGCCTCTCCTCCTTCACATCCACCTCCGCCTCTCCTCCTTCACATCCACACCCGCCTCTCCTCCTTCACATCCACACCCGCCTCTCCTCCTTCACATCCACACCCGCCTCTCCTCCTTCACATCCACACCCGCCTCTCCTCCTTCACATCCACACCCGCCTCTCCTCCTTCACATCCACACCCGCCTCTCCTCCTTCACATCCACACCCGCCTCTCCTCCTTCACATCCACACCCGCCTCTCCTCCTTCACATCCACACCCGCCTCTCCTCCTTCACATCCACACCCGCCTCTCCTCCTTCACATCCACACCCGCCTCTCCGCCTTCACATCCACACCCGCCTCTCCTCCTTCACATCCACACCCGCCTCTCCTCCTTCACATCCACACCCGCCTCTCCTCCTTCACATCCACCCCCGCCTCTCCTCCTTCACATCCACCCCCGCCTCTCCTACTTCACATCCACCCCCGCCTCCCCTCCTTCACATCCACTCACCTCTACTTCTTCATATCCCCACTCACCACCTTCACATCCACACTCACCTCTCCCCCCTCCTTCACATTCACCCCCCCTCCTCCTTCACATTCACCCCCCTCCTCCTCCACATTCACCCCCCTCCTCCTCCACATTCACCCCCCTCCTCCTCCACATTCACCCCCCCTCCTCCTCCACACTGCCCCCTCCTCCTTCACATCCACACTCCCCCTTCCTCCTCCTTCACATCCACACTCCCCCTTCCTCCTTCACATTCACCCCCTCCTCCTCCACACTTCCTCCTCCCTCCTTCCTCCTCCTCCACACTCCCCCTCCTCCTCCACACTCCCCCTCCTCCTCCACACTCCCCCTCCTCCTCCACACTCCTCCTCCTCCTCCACACTCCCCCTCCTCCTCCACCTCCCTCCTCCTCCTCCACACTCCTCCTCCTCCTCCACCTCCTCCTCCTCCTCCACCTCCTCCTCCTCCTCCTCCACCTCCTCCTCCTCCTCCTCCCACCTCCTCCTCCTCCACACTCCTCCTCCTCCACCACACTCCCCCTCCCCCTCCCCTCCTCCTCCTCCTCCACACTCCCCCTCCTCCTCCTCCTCCTACTCCACACTCCCCCCTCCTCCTCCTCCTACTCCACACTCCCCCTCCTCCTCCTACTCCACACTCCCCCTCCTCCTCCTCCTACTCCACACTCCCCCTCCTCCTCCTACACACTCCTCCTCCTCCTACACACTCCCCCTCCTCCTCCACCACCACACCCCCCCTCCTCCACCACACCCCCCCTCCTCCACCATCCCCCCCTCCTCCTCCACCACCACACCCCCCCCCTCCTCCTCCACCACACTCCCCCCCCCTCCTCCACCACACTCCCCCCCTCCTCCACCACACTCCCCCCCCCTCCTCCACACTCCCCCTCCCCCCCTCCTCCACACTCCCCCTCTCCCCCCTCCTCCACTCCCCTCCTCCCCCCCCCTCCTCCACTCCCCTCCTCCCCCCTCCTCCACTCCCCTCCTCACTCCCCTCCTCCACTCCCTCCACTCCCCCCTCCTTCACACTCCCCCTCCTCCTTCACATTCACACTCCCCCCTCCTCCTTCACATTCACACTCCCCACTCCTCCTTCACATTCACACCCCCTCCTCCCCTCCCCTCTCCCCCCTTCCCTCCACACTCCCCCCTCCCCTCCTTCACATTCACACTCCCCCTCCCCTCCTTCACATTCACTCCCCCCTCCCCTCCTTCACATTCACACTCCCCCTCCCCTCCTTCACATTCACTCCCCCCCCCCTCCTTCACATTCACACTCCCCCCCTCCCCTCCTTCACATTCACACTCCACCCCTCTCCTTCACCCCCCTCCTCCACATTCACACCCCACTCCTCCACATTCACACCCCACTCCTCCACATTCACACCCCACTCCTCCACATTCACACCCCACTCCTCCACATTCACACCCCACTCCTCCACATTCACACTCCCCCCTCCCCCTCCTTCACATTCCCCCCTCCTCCTTCACATTCACCCCCCTCCTCCTTCACATTCACCCCCCTCCTCCTTCACATTCACCCCCCCTCCTCCTTCACATTCACACCCCCTCCTCCTCCCCTCCTCCTTCACATTCACATCCCCCTCCTCCTTCACATTCACATCCCCCTCCTCCTCCACACTGCCCCCTCCTTCCCCCCCTCCTCCTCCAAGTTCACCCCCCCCAGCTCCTTCATATTCACTCCCCTCCTCCTTCACATTCACAATCCCCCTTCACATCCACACTCCCCCTCACATCCACACTCCCCCTCACATCCACACTCCCCCCTCACATCCACACTCCCCCCTCACATCCACACCCCCCTCCTCCTTCACATTCACCCCCCCTCCTCCTTCACATTCACCCCCCCTCCTCCTTCACATTCACACCCCCCTCCTCCTTCACATTCACACCCCCCTCCTCCTTCACATTCACACCCCCCTCCTCCTTCACATTCACACCCCCTCCTCCTTCACATTCACACCCCCCTCCTCCTTCACATTCACCCCCCTCCTCCTTCACATTCACACCCCACTCCTCCTTCACATTCACACCCCACTCCTTCACATTCACCCCCCTCCTCACACACCCCCTCCTCACACACCCCCTCCTCCTTCACCCCCCCTCCTCCTTCACATTCACCCCCCCCTCCACATTCACCCCCCCTCCTCCACATTCACCCCCCCCTCCACATTCACCCCCCTCCTCTACATTCACCCCCCTCCTCTACATTCACCCCCCTCCTCTACATTCACCCCCCCTCCTCTACATTCACCCCCCTCCTCTACATTCACCCCCCCCTCCTCTACATTCACCCCCCCCTCCTCTACATTCACCCCCCCCTCCTCTACATTCACCCCCCCTCCTCTACATTCACCCCCCCTCCTCTACATTCACCCCCCTCCTCCACATTCACACTCCCCCCTCACACCCCCCCTCCTCCTTCACATTCACCCCCTCCTCACATTCACACTCCCCCCTCACACCCCCTCCTCCTTCACACCCCCCTCCACATTCACACCCTCCTCCTTCACATTCACATCCCCCCTCCTCCACATTCACACTCCCCCCTCACACCCCCCTCCTCCTTCACACCCCCTCTCCTCCTTCACATTCACATCCCCCCTCCTCCTTCACATCCCCCCTCCTCCTTCACACCCCCTCTCCTCCTTCACATTCACATCCCCCTCCTCCTTCACATCCCCCCTCCTCCTTCACATCCCCCCCTCCTCCTTCACATCCCCCCTCCTTCACACCCCCCTCCACCTTCACATTCACCCCCCCGCCTGCTTCAAACCCCCCTCCTCCTTCACATTCACACTCCCCCTCCTCCTTCACACTCCCCCTTTCACACTCCCCCCTCCTCCTTCACATTCACACTCCCCCCTCCTCCTTCACATTCACACTCCCCCCTCCTCCTTCACATTCACACTCCCCCTCCTCCTTCACATTCACACTCCCCCTCCTCCTTCACATTCACACTCCCTCCTCCTCCTTCACATTCACACTCCCTCCTCCTCCTTCACATTCACACTCCCCCTCCTCCTTCACATTCACACTCCCCCTCCTCCTTCACATCCCCCTCCTTCACATTCACCCCCCGCCTGCTTCAAACCCCCCTCCTCCTTCACATTCACACTCCCCCTCCTCCTTCACATTCACACTCCCCCTCCTCCTTCACTCCCCCCTCCTCCTTCACACTCCCCCCTCCTCCTTCACACTCCCCCCTCCTCCTTCACACTCCCCCCTCCTCCTTCACATTCACACTCCCTCCTCCTCCTTCACATTCACACTCCCTCCTCCTCCTTCACATTCACACTCCCTCCTCCTCCTTCACATTCACACTCCCTCCTCCTCCTTCACATTCACACTCCCCCCTCCTCCTTCACATTCACACTCCCCCCTCCTCCTTCACATTCACACTCCCCCCTCCTCCTTCACACTCCCCCCTCCTCCTTCACACTCCCCCTCCTCCTTCACATTCACACTCCCTCCTCCTCCTTCACATTCACACTCCCCCTCCTCCTTCACATTCACACTCCCCCTCCTCCTTCACATTCACACTCCCCCTCCTCCTTCACACTCCCCCTCCTCCACATTCACACTCCCCCTCCTCCTTCACATTCACACTCCCCCCCTCCTCCTTCACATTTACACTCCCCTCTCCTCCTTCACATTTACACTCCCCTCTCCTTCCCAGCCACACCCCACCTAACCTACTTCGCTTCCACATTCACCTCATATCCACTCACCTCCTTCACATCCACTCACCTCCTTCACATCCACCTCTTCTCCTTTACATCCACACCCACCTCATCCTTCACAACCACACACACCTCACCTACACACACACACCTCTCCTTCTCCTTCACATCCACACACACACCTCCCCTTCTCCTTCACATCCACATCCACACACCTCCCCTTCACATCCACATCCACACACACACTCCCCTTCACATCCACATACACACCTCCCCTTCACATCCACACACACACTCCCCTTCACATCCACACACACACCTCCCCTTCACATCCACATCCACACACACACACCTCCCCTTCACATCCACATCCACATCCACACACCTCCCCTTCACATCCACATCCACACACACACCTCCCCTCCACATCCACACACACACACACCTCCCCTCCACATCCACATCCACACGCACACCTCATCTTCACATCCACACGCACGCCTCTCCTTCACAGCCATCTCTCCTCCTTCACAGACCTGGCATGTCCATCCCTGGCACCAGGATTAGGTTGCCTCACACTTGCCCCTCTGTCCTGAAGAAGACCTGCAAGCAGAGGTTTAAAGTTACCCTCTACGCATAAGCCGGGTCGAAACGTCGACGCTTACCCCCAAGCAAGGGCCTGTACCACACCTCATTACCCTGCTCTATTATCAGATGTTGCATCCATGCACCTACAAAATGATGACAAATTTGTTGTAAGAATTATGTTGTGGACAGGTCTTACTATACTGGTTTTTGTTTTTGTTGTACTTAATAACCAGCATCAATCTCAAACGAAAATTACTTTGACACGCTACAGCCTGTAATTTTCCCCACTTCTTATTTCAAGCACGAGCACTTCTCCTCCCTACACTTTTCCCCTTGAGCAACCTGCTTAGCTCTTAACATATGTGGTAATGTCTGTACTGTTTCTCTGCATTTCTTTGGAAATATAAAAAGTGAATTTATTTAACAGAAAACTGTGGGTGTATTCTCTTTTTTCTCTAAGGGTGTGAATTATTTAATTTGTGATCTATAAGTATTGATTACTAGCTGTTGATTATCCAAGCAGCCCTCACATAAGAAGATTCTCCTTCTTTGCATTTTTTCAAAATCAGTGTAGGACCATCTGTTTTTCATATTATACCATACCCAGGTCCGTTGACTATGATTGGGTTTCCCCAATAGTATGTAAAGAGTAGGTGAGAAAGCAGGCAAATGACTAGGCAAAATATGTTTCTAAGCGTCTTAGCTTCCTTGGGTAAGAGCTCTGGAGCCAATATTCAAATACAGTGGAGCCACCAAATACCCACTTAACACAACACAGGATAGGATAGAGAACGTGCCACAAATATACTCCATCATCGAGGGCAATGGTTGAAAGGTTTTCAACATATGGCAATGAGTAACTTCATATCTTTTGACGTAGAAGTGATAAAGCTGCTGGTTGGGCCAGTTAGGTCCTGGAAAGGACAAAAACCCCTGCACAGTATGCTGCGGCACAATACAAGTTCTCTTCCTCAAATCTATGAGCATCATATACACGTCTCCACATACAATCTAATGCATACACAGACGTCACAAATGGGTACCCAAGCCATGTGCATTGAACTCACATAACCTCAGCCTGCTCACTACCTCACACAGCCAACACATTTAGTATTGCTCATACTTCCACAGGTCACACAGCTGACAGCTAATTTCATCACCATTAAGCAACGTTGATGGTATCTTTCTAAAAGAGACTTGTGTCTGCCCTCAACAGAGAGACTTAGGATGTCCTGATTTCACAAAACAAATCAGCCAAGCTCAGCCATTGGACAAATCCAACAAGAACAGGCACTACGATTGTCCATCGATTCACATAACCCTGCGCAGGACATCCACTACCAACCTTGAACTGCTAGAAGTTTCTTGTTAGCCTGGGACTCAATTTAACACAATAGAAAGCAGACTGAACAGCTTTGAGATCGAAAGGTTTAGTATATTAAATCTTCACACTCAGAAACTTTCTTTCAATAAAACAGGCAGTTCTCACAAGGAGTCCTCTCGTCTCTTCCATATGGTCCAGTGGGCCACAAGGTTTCCTTCTTACTAGTCTTCTCTACCACCAGCGGAGAGCATCCCTCAGAAAACAACCAGGTTCATATTAATATAGAAATAAATATAAAAAACTTCAATAGTCTTGGTCTTTCATTTGACCACATTCTTAATAACTATCCTGAGTAGTCTTCATTCCTCGTTCCTACCCTATATTTTCTTTCCTGATCCGTGTTTTTTTTTTCTCATACCTGTGCTTGGTAATCTCACTAATTCCTAGTCATTGTCACTTTCTTGCTCTCTGTTCTGGAGATCCTAGATACTATCTCCCTATAAATCTTAAGGTTGGATCGTTCCATTAATGGTCTTTCCTTTCAGGTATCCAACAAGTAAAATAAAATGAAACAGAGGAAGGCTAAATAAAGAACATGTAAAAGAGTTGTTCTTATGTGCCCAATACGCAAATTCTTATTTTCTCACCCTCCCCCACTTTTTTAGAACACACAACTAGTAAAGCTATGACCTATCCTGGGATCATGGCGGGTGCTGTAGCTTCACTGGTGGGAGGGTGGGGGCCATCACTCCTCTGTCCAGGACTCTACCTCCTCCTCAACTTCCTCCTTGTCTGGAGGTTGGAATGCAGAAATGTAGACTCTCTGGGCTGCAGTAGAAGTCGGTGTACTTCTCTGTGGCACATGCAGGGTTCTGTTCAGAATCCGTTTGGAGTTCTTCTGCCACAACACCCTCTCCCTATTACTAGTTTCTTTCTCAGAATCTGCTTCCTGGGGGCTTTTTTCTTCTTTCTGTCAAGAGTCTGTAAGTCCTTTCTCTCTCTTTATATATGTATGCTCTCAACCTGTTTCCTGGTCTAGCCATTCTTTCCTGTACATTTTATACCTGCCTAGTTCTTTCTCTCGGTTTACTGTGTCTTGACTTGGTTTTTCCACTTTCCTCATAGGGCTGTTTGGGGCCTGATTGCGATGCATTTCCCTCGCAGTTAAGTCTATCCCATTACACTTCTCTTCTAACATTTGCACTGTCGGCCACCCAGGCCATCATGTTACACCAAATCTAGCGACTAACCAATAAACATCCTAGCCTTCCCCGTTGAGATATCCAGCATCATCACTGCAGCCTCAACCAGCGACTGGAAAACAGCTCTCCTTGGTGTTGTCAATGTCCAATAGAAGTGCTTGTTCCACCTGCAGTTCTCCACCCACGTCACTCAGCTCTTCCTGCTGCCTACCCTTCGCGAGGGGAATGGTAGGTATGATCCCCAAGCAGAAACAGTACCTGGTACCGGACTCAATGTAGTTGTACTACAGGATGTTTTTTACATTATTTTAATCCAGTGGAAGTGAGAATGCCTCCACAGTTAATGGTTGATGAGAACAAGTCTCTATAGGTACTAGAATGTGTCCTCTGGCTTGCATACAAGGGCAAAAAGTAAAAATAAATCAAATAATGGCACAGCTTTTAAAGTTGCCAAGGCAGTGTCTGCACCTACCCTCGAGAGCTTTAGTAACCATGGTTGTGAGGTTATGTGCCACCATGCATCACATGGAGCTGTCTTTGTGACACCTACACAAGTATGGATTTCAGATACTGGGAGATTAGTATCTATCTGAGCACATGCACGAAGCCTTGGATGCTTGGCTGCCAGGATTAAGAAGGCTGTAGGGGACGAAACCAATTTACAAAAGGGCCGAACATGCACTCTTGGTGTGGTACAAATAAAGTGTGAGTGCTCTCCTAATATCAGCAATGACCAGGGACCTCAGTGCTTTGGAAGATGGCTAGAGAAGAAAGCTGAAAACAGCTTCTGAATTTAAGACACAATACAAGACAACATTCTCAGGAAGAATGACATGGTCTAAAGCATTGTTCTTCAAATCCTATCAGCCAACCCACTGCAACCAAATATGCACTCTTCCCATGTCTGCAGTTTAGTCAACTCGATTTGTGGGTATTTAAGACTGAGGGAATATTACCCCTGCAAGGCCACATTGGTGCTAAAAGTTCCCACAACATCAATAGTGATCAACTTAAGTGAATACTCCCGGATTGATTGTTCCTAACTGTAATATTTGGCTGTACCTCAGACTCAAG
The DNA here is from genome assembly GCA_963921515.1 of Calotriton arnoldi. NCBI lineage: Eukaryota > Metazoa > Chordata > Amphibia > Caudata > Salamandridae > Calotriton > Calotriton arnoldi. The sequence continues at coordinate 236,353 of CAWUFW010017878.1, forward strand.
AGGGGTCATGCTACTGTTTAACAAGTTACTTACCTTCGGGAAAGCTTTATCTGGTAGAGGCAGTCTAGCCACAGATTACTTTAAAAAAAAAATTTATTAAGAGTTTTATATAGCGCGAACTAGAACCGAGACATTGGGTATCAGAGCGCTTTACATGAGCACCAGTTTCATTACAGAAGGACACATTCATTTTTGTTAGGCATGGGGTGATTAAGTGATTTTCCCAGAATCACAGGATGTTGAGCGGCGTTGCCGAGACTCGAACCCGGTTCCCCAGCTTTGAGGTCGACCGCTCTAGCCGCAAGGCTACATCCTCTCCCTTACCTTAGAATTCTCCCCAGTCACCAGACTGGATCCAGAATTTTTTTCAGCAGTACCCCTGCACGGTGGTAGAGGGCTTTGTGAGACTCCGTACCAACATCGACCACATATGCGACGTCACCGGAGTCCATTAAGCCCTTCCCTGATGCGCTGACGTCAGTTTATTCTGTGACTATATACCACGCCAAAAACTCAGAGCCATCATAGAAACTGGCAGTGGAAACAGTGTACCATAAGATATAAATATCTCTTTGAATTAACAATTACGAAGTAGAAATGCACGGTATGCGAATACCAAGAAAGGGATATTTAGGTAAAATACAAACAGTTCACAGAACGGGTAGGACAGGTGGGTTCTTAAGGAATCTACGATAAGACTATGTCCCTACCAGTAACTTGTTCATCTGATAGAGACATATAGCCGCAAATTCCTTACCTTAGAATAGATACCCATGCAGTACCTACTCGGAGGAGGGTCTGCGAACTGATCGTACTAAAAATCCCTGAATAGAACCAGCCAGTCTATGATAAGGCAGACGAGACCAAACGATCTTTGGAAGTTAGGTGAGCAAGAGCGAACCCTTAACACTGAGAACTGTGGCAAGAACCACAGGCAAGTAAAGTCATTAAGACAGTGAAAAGCACGGGAATAAAAGTTACCTATGGCAGAGGAACAGAAATGTGTCCGTAGATAATATTCAATATAAATACAATACTAGGTCGCTCCAGTGAAAGTGAAAGCGTGATGCAAATATAAACAAGCGGCTGAGTGAAAACAGATGGCGAGCGCTTGTTTAAAGGGGTGTTGCGAGGGGGTAAAAAGCAGAAGTGTTCGCGCTCAGATTAAACGATGTGAAAAAGAATTCAACGGGACAGCAGTGATGCGAAGAAAAAAGGTGCCCTCATCACTGCATGGACCAAGGGCCACCCAGGAAATGTCTAAGCTTAAGTCCCCCCTCACCGACAATTAAACATTTTTTCTGTTTTATGTTACAGTTCGTAAAACGGGCCCTGCAGTGATGTGAGATTTATATGGGAATCTTATATTGTGTGGAGTGTGGTATGCATGGGATCAAGGCTGCCTTCCTACAAGGCGTTTGGCATCGCCACCCCTTCCAGTTTCCGAATGCATGTGCAGCAGCGTGCATGGCAATAACGAGCTGACTGCCTGCCTGCTGTCACCCCTCCCCCCTGGCATCCAGTCACATGGCTTCTAAACCCCGCTCAGCTGAGACTCCCGCGCGTCAGCCCCCGCTCCCCACTTTGTGAGGCCGCGCCGGGTGAGGCTGGCGCGTGGCCAAGGCATGGACGGCCGCGATGGAAGCTCTCTCTTGTGCTGCCGCCTCATTCCCGCGCCGCTCAGTACTGCGGAATGTTGCTTCACCCACAGTGGTGCAGGAGGGCGTGTGTGGGTTCAGGTGTTCATTCCTGCAATCCACAACTGAGCAGTGACTCTATGAGAGGATACTCTTCACCTGTAGTCACAGTGGTAAGAACTGGTGGCGCTCTGAACGCCTTGGTCCTGCTCTGATATCTGGGGAGGACAGAACTGGCGCGAGAGGTGTTAGCAGAAGGCAGTTAACTACCCCCCCCCCCCTAGAATTCAGCGCACAACACGTGCCACTACCCCAGAATGACAAGGGGGCGGACGCTTGGCTTTTCCCTGCCCCTCCTCAGCATCCAGGTATAGCCTCAGAGGTTTCAGTACAGGTTGTTGCGCTGCTGCTGAATAGAGTATGGAACACTCTATAGGAAGCCTGAACAAAGCCCGCCTTTGGCTGTGGTGTTTTGCGTTCAACCCTCCACGGGTTTGTAAATAAAGATGAAAATATCCATTTTGTCACACTGTTGGTTCAGGTGCTTAGCTAGGCAGTGTACGTTTTAGTCGTCATATCGGGAAGTTTGTAGATTCTTAAAAAAGTGTAAATGTTTAGCATGATACATTAGTCAACAATAAATTGAAATGCGTCTTCATCCGAATGGAATCGTCCAGGCACAACGGCTCAACCCCTGACCTTTCATTGCCCTGTCTTTCGTTGCCCCCTTCGATCTACTGTTGCCCCTCCGGTCTGAGTTTTCATTCGTCACAAGTGTATCTATGTTTTGTACCCCAGTCTCGTGACCCTCGGGATTATTGAACTTTTACAATACCTTTCATGATCCTGACCATGCAGCCGCAGACGGACCACGGTGATTCGAATGTAAAACGAACACGTCACTTCCTTTTAGCCTTGTGTTCCTTCTTGATTGTAAGCCCAGCGTCATTACATCATCAACATAGTAAAAGAGTGCAGCGCAAAATAGGCACTGTTTAGGTCTGGCTTGAAGGTGCAGCTGTCTGCGTACCTATTGTTAACAATTCTTTAAAATATACGTATAGTTGGCTTCGCCCAGTGGAGTATTTTTCGCTGTCGTGAAGCACTTTCTTATCTTTAGGGGGGCCATCTGTTTCTAATTAGCATGGCCTTAGCGCGGCCATGCTAATTAGAAACAGATGGCCCCCCCTAAAGATAAGAAAGTCTGCAGGCACTACCCTGCACACTGAGGCCCGTGTGAGCGACGGTAATGGTAGTATGTGCCCTAGTGACAGGAACAGGCATATTCTGCCCGTGGCCCCACAAACCCTAGGACCGGCCATGCTGTGATGGGGAGGGCTCTCTCTGAACTGTTGTGGGGCAGGTGAGTGTCACCAGGCTCCATCTTGGGATGGTAAAGTGAGGGGCTTCGCTCGGTGGCTGAGATGAGTGACGTGGTGGGCAGGAATGTGAAGGTGACCTAAAGATGGAATATATATCTCAGCGGAGCAGCACAAAGTACGCTACAGAAGGGCACTGACCAGTTCCACAAGCTGTTGAAACACGTGAAAGTCTAAACTTCAAAGCGCTGCGAGTTGAATGGCTATCTCTTCGAGCGCCGCGTTAATAAGTGATAAGTCTGTTGAGGCGCTCGGAGCCTCAGTGGCGTGCTTGTACCTCACAGTCCGTCATATCATGGTGGCTTTTGCCCAGAGTATATGCATTCCTTCAAGCCTCAAGAAGCGCAGATGGCGCCTCGGAGCAGGGGTGTCGCTGGAGCTCGTCTGGTGACGGATGGGTGATCAGACTCGCTAATGAGCTGTGATAAAAATAAGCCTCAGTGTCTGGTGTGCGACGCATTCTTACTCCGCTGTCGTCGGAGTAGCGCCTCGGCGTGTAGCGCCAGATGGCTCCAAGCAGTGCCTCTCATTAGCCTCCATGCACTGACATCATTGGTACAAAGTGCGCAGGTTGGCAGCACAGCCTGCGTAAAAGGGAGGTTGTACATGAGTGAAAAGCATGGAGTCTGTGGGGAGGTGGTTGCGGGGGGAGGGGGGACGCAGGGGCTCCGGGGAGAAGCAATAGGTGTTGCTTTTGGTATTGTAAATAACAATGGCTTTTAATTTTTTACAATGCCAATAGCTCCAAAGTTCGCAGTTGCGAGACCTATTGCATTGTAAATGCTGGTTTATGTATTGCTATGATTTCAGCAACAAGCCAGGAATCTGGCACCTTACCCCCAGCTGCAATAGCATTTGACAACATATTAAGATAAGAAGACCATATCAGATTTATACAAGTCCCCAGGAATTGTATCCGGGCCAGGGGCTTTGGCAGATTTCAGTGAATCAATCACTCTAGTTGTTTCTTCTAAACTAAAAACAGTGGGAGAGATGGAATCCAATGTTAATCGTGCATTTAAACTGCTAGTGCTATTAAAAGCCTGAAAATCGCCTGGAGCATAAAGGGTAAAAAAATGTAACACCCATTTGTCCGGGGGAATATTATGATGTGAATTAGACTTTTCGACTTAGTTTAAGAAATGAGACGCCAGAATAGTCTAATATCATTATTTTTACCGGCGTCCAAAATATCTTGCCATAGATTATTTTTCCCCAATTCCTCTTAGCTTTAATCAAGGTAGATTTATATAGGGTTCTCGCTGCTTTGACATTGTTACTATTCCCCGCTATTATAGCCTTCCTCAGAGCTGACTTTTCTAATTTACAAGCCGGATTAAACCATTTCTCCACCTTAGAGGAGTTAGAAATCTTGACAGTACTAATTTGATAGAAAATTTCCCGTAAAGCTTTAAATAGGCCAACCTGTATATCTAAAATAGGAATTACATCCTCACTCGATCCTACATATGCTTCAAGAAATGTAACAGAGTTTATAAATCTGTGTGAATAATTTCTGGTTGGACATAACATTCAGCCAGGAAACATAGCGACGGTTGTTTGTTACCAAGGGGGCGGGTACAATAGTTGTCTAGTCGTTTTTGTCTTGATTTAAGGAGTCACCAGTCAGAGTTACTTCAAGGGAATTGTGGTCACTATCCAGACGCGTCACCACTTTCATATCATGAAGTAGTGGCCATAATCTTATATCAACTAGAACTTAGTCAATAGTACTGGTACAATCTCCTCTTTTGAATGTTACTGCCCTAATAGAATCAGAGCGAGTGCGTCCATTACATGCTCTGAGACCCCTACTTAATGTAAACAAAGCCAGTTCTAGGGCGACATTTGAAAACTTTTTCTTAGGGGGACCCAACAACGGTGGTATACCCCAGGTTTCATCCTCCTCTTTTGTTATCTCGTTTAGATAGGTTGAGGGTTCGAAAGAGGTGTTAAAATAACCTGCTACTACATGTCTCTTGCAGCAGGCAAATATCTTGTTTGGCTATATATGCCATCCAGTCAGAATCAACTAGTTTTGGCCCCAAGCTGGCTATATTCCAGGATAATAATTTTAAAAAGGGTGGGCGATTACTCTGCCTATTTAACCCATTTCCAGTCGGGACAGCTAATATCTCCGCTTGGTCAAGATTCCCTGTGAGATTTGTGCTGTTAATCACATAGTACTTACACCTGTTATCTACAAGATTCTTGTCTAATTCACAAGGGGTTAGTAATCAATCAATCAATCACAGAACTTGTAGAGCGCACTACTTACCCGCGAGGGTCTCAAGGCGCTGGGGAGAAAAAGAGGGGGTGTGCTGCTACTGGTCGAACAACCAGGTCTTGAGTAGCCTCCTGAAGGTCAGCAGGTCTTGGGTCTGTTGTAGGCTTAGTGGAAGGGTGTTCCAGGTCTTGGCGGCGAGGTGGGAGAAGGATCTGCCGCCGGTGGTAGTTCTTCGAATGCGAGGGACGGTGGCGAGGGAGAGGTCGGCGGAGCGGAGCTGGCGGTTGGGGACGTAGAAGAGGAGTCGTCTGTTGAGGTAGGCTGGGCCAGTCTTGTGGAGTGCCTTGTGTGCGTGGATGAGGAGTTTGAAGGAGATTCTCCTGTCGACGGGGAGCCAGTGCAGGTTCCTCAGGTGGGGGGTGATGTGGCTGTGGCGTGGTACATCGAGGATCAGGCGTGCGGAGGCGTTTTGTATGCGTTGCAGTCGCTTGATGAGCTTGGCCGGGGCTCCCGCATAGAGGGCGTTCCCATAGTCAAGTCTGCTACTGACGAGGGCCTGGGTGACTGTTCTTCTTGTATCTGTCGGGATCCACCTGTAGATCTTGCGAAGCATGCGGAGGGTGTTGAAGCAGGAGGAAGAGACTGCGTTGACTTGCTTGGCCATGGAGAGCGTTGAGTCGAGGATGACTCCCAGGTTGCGTGCGTGGTCGGTGGGTGTCGGGGCTGCTCCCAGCGTCGTTGGCCACCAGGAGTCGTCCCAGGCTGAGGGGTTGGAGCAGAGCATGAGGACCTCTGTTTTGTCCGTGTTCAGTTTTAGTCGGATGATCTTCATCCAATCGGCGACAGCCTTCATTCCTTCATGGAGGTTGGATTTGGCGGCGAGGGGGTCCTTGGTGAGGGAGAGGATCAGTTGAGTGTCGTCGGCGTAGGAGATTATGTTGAGGTCGTGCTGTCTTGCGATGCGTGCGAGCGGGGCCATGTAGATGTTGAACAGTGTTGGGCTGAGGGATGATCCCTGGGGTACGCCGTAGATGATCTCGGAGGCTTCGGATCGGAATGGTGGGAGGCTGACTCTAGTAATATTGGGTTTGCGTCAGTATGGCCCTGGTTCCCCTCTGGGATGGTTAAATCTACTAGCCCCACCCAGTGGTTAACCATGCGATTAATCGCTTCATCCCCAGCACAGAAATCACGGAAATTACTTAAGTCAACAAGAGTTAGAGCAAGGACATCAGTACACCCAGTAACAGGAGAGGCTGCATATCCCTGGTTCCCTATTGAGCTACATAGATCCTCCAATCCCACCTGATGATTGCCCCTGCGATGGATCAGTTCATCTCCAGCACAGTAAGCAACAGAATTACTTCAATCAACAGGAGATAAGGCAACAACATCAGTGCACCCATTCGCATGAGAGGCTAAATGTGATCTACAAGTTATATTTAATTTGTCCAACTTCATCGATGACTTAAAAGCCATTATAGGGGACAACCTTAGTCAGTCAATCTCGTCCAAGTTAGTTGGAGCAACAGCAGAGTTCCATAACATTTCACGGGATGGCAGGGATGCCTTTAATCTTATTCCCAGTGATTGAATGTCAACCAAATTACACGTACGTAGCTCAAAGTTGACTAGGTTTTCAACCAAGTAGTGAGATGTAAGAACAACTTGTATATAGTCGTAGGTCGATGTGCTCGATGTGTACCTCTTGGCAAGCACAATATCGGCTCTAATCACTGAGGAACATTCCTTTCAACTCTCAGCCAATGGATAGCTTTGTTGATCAGGGCGTCTGGGTCTTTATAGGTGCCAGGTTTCAGCTTCAGGACCTGGGTCATGTAGATGGAGTGAGGGTATTCTAGTGGAGCCAAACGACCATTAATGTCACATAATCTCCTTGAAGGATTAGAAGTTGGCAACCGGGAATTAGCATTAAACTGCGTACTTCTATCAGTAGAATAATGGTTACCCAGCCTCCTTCAATAAGTAGCCGGTTGCGAATTGCTAGTGATAGAGCTCAATGAATTCCATGATCTTGTTGGTCCTGGTGGGTCTGAGCTTAGTTTGGTTGGTGCATGGTGAGAGCTATTTGACAGCTTCCCCAGGACAGCCACATTCCCCAATTGGGGTCTATTATGAATATTAACAATCTCCTGTTGAGGTGCAGTAATTAATGGTATGGAAGTGGGGGGTTTGCAAATAGTACTGGACTGTGCTATAGGCAAGGAATCTGTATTCCCCCTCCGACGGGCGTGGACCGGGTATGCCCGCGCTGCGGGAGGCTCTGATGGATTTTAAATGCCTCCGGGCATGCAGGAATCACGTCGGCGGCTCACGGGCTGCGAGGAATACTGGGGATTGGAGTTCCCCCGGTGTCGGCGTCAGTCTTGCTCTCCCGCACTGCGGGATGCTCTGATGGATTTTAAATGCCTCTGGGTGTGCAGGAATCACGTCGGCGGCTCACAAGCCGCGAGGAATACTGGGAATTGGAGTTCCCAAAACAACAAAATGAAAAGAGTTGTCCATAGAGACAGTTAGCAAAGGGGACAAGCAAGCCAACAAGGAAACTAAGTGCAAGAGGACGAAATCATAATATTCTAGGAACAGTTTCAAATGACAAGGAATCCACCAAAAGGTGGATGAGCTATTATCACATGAAAAGAAACCATATAGTGTCTTTGAAAGGATTAAAATGTAGATGCCATGAGTGTGTATGAACTCTGAAAAAGGAGGTGTCCGTGCCAATAAGAGAAAAAGACTTGCCTGTAGGCAATAGGGGAGTATGACAGATGCCCTGACAGGAAAAGTCAGAGCAAGGACAGTGAGACCGGTGGTAGAAAAAAGACTGCATTTAAATACCACACAGATAAAGAATGTGGAGGAAACCACCAACAAGATGATCAGCAGGACTGAGGTGTTAAAGATTGCAGGAATCGCTGTTAGCATGAGCTGAAAGCCATTTTGTACTTGGCAGCCATTTTAGTTAGCCATGTGCTCGCCATGTGCTTTCTCCCTCTTCCAGAGTCTTGCACATGCTCAGAGAGGCCTAGCTGGTAGAATGCACCTGCTCCTAGTATACAACTGTCAGGCTATTCTTACTGATGTAAGCAGTTTAGTCTCCCTCCCACTTTGTGGAGCAAGCAAATTTTGTATGCCCATATTAGTCAATAAGCATGCTTGTATGTGCTAGGACCTCCCTTGATTTTATGCTGACTATATAACAAATGCATATATAAGGACCCTGTTCTCTGCACT